>JACEII010000129.1:296600-348717 GCA_014332785.1 Antheraea mylitta | reverse complement strand
AATTTATCACGGGTATTTGACATATAACCCAAGAACACCACGCCCATGCTAGTGTGTTACATGTGAGCAAATAACGCAAATAAAAAGTTCCTTACCTTAGGATGGTCGGAATCTTTCGTGATAGTAACAGTTTCCACCAGGTCTTCGTGGCGTATCCCATACTCCCCCACCTTGTAGTAACCCGGTTCTAAGTTAAGAATATTCAATATTACTGCACATTTATTTTAAATAGCTGTTACCCGTGACTTTTTTTTACATGCGAATTCATCAAAAATATTTTTTGTTGAGCGAGCGGTACTGCATATCGTTTCTATATTTTATATCTGTAGAACCCTAAAAAAAAATTCTAAGTTACTACTTATAACATCGGCTGTCTGATGTCAAAAACGATCCAACCATTTCTGAGATTAGCCGAAACAAACTGACAGATAGATGGACATAAATTATAAAAATAGAATTTGCTTTCGTTAAAAGGATTAGTAAACACTTTCAAATCCATTTAGTAAGCAACTTATTTTACTAAAAATTTAAGTTCTCAAAGTTCAAATATTTAAACCCTATCAGTCACTACGAGTATTTATCTTCTCTGAACTAAGTAGGTGATCACGCGTAATTACGTATCTTCTTTGAAAAAAAGGCAATCATGCGTGATTACGGAGATTTTGTCGATCCGACACTTTATTTTTTGACAAACACGGGGAAAAACATGACAACGCTTTAGACAAGAGGACAATTGATTATTCGCGACACCTTGCCAATTAATTTATGTCAAACTGACAGCCACATGTCATTCTAACACAGCGACCACTTGAAAGCGCGATCTATATGTACTGTGGCGCCATCTCTGAACAGCAAATTAAGTCCTGTGTGATTAAATGTACTGCAGAATTTAATTTTGTCGCGAACAATGCGTTTAAGGATTAAAGTTTAGATACTTTTATTATGGATTTAAGAGGTATATTTGGTAGTTGGTAGAGCCACGCTGAAGCTATTACTGATTTCAGCATGAATGTGTCGGCTCGCCCAGGGTAGTACTACCATCTCATAAAAAACCGACGTGAAGTAATAGTGCTTGCATTGTTCGGTCAGTGAGAGCGCTGGAGACCCACCTGCACTCCTATCCTTTCTCCCTCCCTCTCCGCTTCCCCTTCACATTCTCACAAACACAGTCTGGCAACGCACTTTCGACTGGTGTTGTTAGTGTCTATGAACGGAAGTGACCACTTACCATCAGGTGACCTGCCTGTTCGTTTGCCTCCTATGTTATAAAAAAAATGTGTAAAGTCTGAAATTGATGAGCCAATTACCAAATTTTTTTTTTATCGAAGCACTACAAAGTGACTGCATTATGCCTGATGTTAAGCAAAGTACAATCCAAAAACATCGGCAACCACCGAGAGACAGATTATCCATCGCCGGTCGCCGCTGTCATGCCGGCCATAATGACGAAAGTCACCCGGTACTGGATATGAACAGGCTGATCCCGAAACGCGACGCGCAAAAGCGAGTCACTATGACGGGCTTTTTTGCCATATGCATGGTGGTTGCGACCCAGTCGGGCTGTAAATCCCTACCACCCCGCTTTCGCCATTGCCTTGTTCGTTGATCAGCAGGGTGCACCACGTGAAGGTGAGGTTGGCTTGGGTGTCTCAAGTCTTAAGATGTTACTCGACACCCCTTACACCCCAAAATGGTATATTAGCATATATGATCAGCGTATATAAGATTTATTATATAATATCCTAATATTAGATATTTTACAAGAGATAAGAAGACTTATCGCTAACTGTTCCAAAATCGCTGGTGAATGTTAGTAAGTGAATACACCAACCGTTACTGAGTATCTGTCCAGGTTTTAGACCGGGATCGTGAGGGTACGGCCTCCAGGAGATGCCTGAAGGTCCCTCGTGCACATTGAGGTAGTGTCCTACACCGTGGCCAGTCCCATGGGCATAGTCCAACCCCACGTCCCAGAGAGAACGACGAGCAAAACTGTCTAACACGTTACCCTGGGAAATGAAAATGTACCCGGCTTTGTACCATTACCCTTGGACTTGGAGTTAAGGAAAGACAGAATAAGTAATATCTTTTTAATTTTTTTTATAAGAATTTGGCAGTCAACCGGCGAATCAATTCAAACCGTCTACCCACTTATTTGGCTAATTCTTTTAATGTCGTGTTTGTAATTGCCAGGATAAAGATCTTATGAAACGAAATATTTGAAAGATCGTACGGAAAAATGAAAGCTTAAAATCTCCCTATAGAAGTTAGTGGGACAGAAGACAGTATATAAACCTTCAAAAATAGTGACAGAATTAACCTTCTGTTGTTTTTTTTTTTTTAAAAAAAGGCCATAAAGAATGGTAATACAAGCGCTACAAAAACAATAACGTGATTAAACCAAAAATTGTTAATAATAATTGAACAGTTAATATCTAATAAATCACTAATAAAAAAAAAACGTTTACGTATACAAAATACTACATGTAAGCAAAAAAAAAAAGGTGCGGACCAAGAGTCTGCAGAATAAAATAATAATAATTTAAAAAAAATACTTCAGTTGTTTAGTGTATGCCAGTTTATTTAATTACATCGGCTTACTGAAAAGGAAAAGTTTGGTCTCACAGTCTTCGTTAATACACACGTGAGAAGCCGCAGTGGACAGCTATAGAAGCATAAATATGCGCGGAATTATAGAACGCAAATCAGAAGAAAGGTGACTTGACAAGGAATTTAAAACACTTAAAAAACCTCGTAACATACCTTGACACCTTTAGGGAATAAGGCGTTGCCGATCATCATCTGACCCTTAAGGACCCGAGTGAACGCTCCCTTCTGAGCCTCCGTTGGTCTTCGACCCATGTGACGGGTCCTTGTAATATCTGTCGTACCATCCCTAAAAAAGCCTAGACCTTGAGCCAACACAAACGATGCATAAGACATATCTCTATCCATAATGGTAAGCACGCTAAACTTAGCGGGGAGACTGGCTCTCAAGCTGCCAGAATACATATAGACATATAGATGCCTGGAGACAGATTTTCAACTTGAGGGTTGATAGCTACCCAGGCACTACTAGAAAAAGCCCTACCCCCAATCAGACTGAAACTATTATGTTTATATCTGATGGAAACTTACCCAAGAACTGGTAATGGAGATTCTTCACCTATATATTTATTCTTCATTTTATGGTATAAGAAAAACCTTCAAAAACTGTATAATTGGCTCTCTTAAATGTAATGTTTTCGAAAAAAATATGCCTAAATTGTAGCAAGTCCAAACCCCACATTGATTTCAAATCCCTAGAATGAGTCTAACCTTCCGACATCATGATGACACCATAATATTGTGATAGGTTCTTTGGTCCTCAACTTGAAAAATCGGTCGCTAAACATATGACCACTAAGATATAGTACATGGACGACCGAGCCTGGCTCAGTTCTTTGAGAAACATTTTTGCTTCACAAAATTAGCACATTTTATCAAAAAAAAAAAAATTTTTTAGTTGTCACTCAGATTCTAAATGGGGTTCAAAGGATTTTCAAAGCGCTTAATTTACATCTGAGCTTCTTTTACTTTGACAGCGATGACGAAATTTACCTTTATACTCTAGCTATATTTGTTCATTGCCTGAAAATCCACTTAAAAAAAGTTTTCTATGAATGAAATTTAGCTAGATCGATTTATCGTCCCCGAAACTATCCACATGCTAAGTTTCACAGAAATCGCTGACGCCGTTTCCGAGATTCTAAATATATAACAATATAAAAATATACAAGAATTGCTCGTTTAAAGAGGTATCAGATAGATATAGCTTCCCCATTCCCTTAGGAAACATTCTTTTCTGTAATCCTCTATTCTTTCCAAAACTTCCAAGACTCTAATCGATTAGTATAATGCTGGAAGAGATACAAAAATCGGGCAATATTAAAAGGTCAAATACCTGTACTGTCCACCTGAATCCAACAGAAACATGTCGCCAAAAGTTATCACAGTCTGTTCCCCCTCTTTAGATGGGCTATAGTGGATAATAGCTCCATTGGGACCAGCTCCAGCTATGGTCTCAAAGGATGGTCCTATAAAATCCGCTTCGTCCCTAAACAATATTTATCAAATAAGATATACTTTATGCAATTTAATTTAAGCCCCAAGAACTATGAACGTCAAAATTAGTACCACGACACCGGTTCGGACAAAAAACTCACTCTAGTTAAAGTTTTTGTTCTAGCTAAGACCATAATGACTACAATTAAGTTAATGTTAGTACAAAAGATTGGAAAATTATGCCTTACTTGCGAAATTCCAACAGTTTATCAGCGGCCCCTATCTCAGTGATATTGTCTCCAGAATCGATCCTCTCGTGCAGCCATCGGAAGAATCTCACCAGCGCTATACCATCGCGAATATGACAATTCCGGAAACCCTGGGAAAGCATTTTTTTCCTTATATCTAATTCACCAAACACACAAAAATGATTATATATAGGGGATGAAATACCTCCAACTCTACATCATTTTTGATCAACTTGGCTAAAGCGACCGGTGACACTTCCGATATCAGTTCCAAAGGTTTCTTCAATACGTCCTTCTGGAAATCATATTTTCCAAATAAATACTATCACATCGCATCATTAAACTAATATAATCATATAAAAACATCGAATTCTGGATCTGATCACACCAGTTTCCACGAATACACGTGCCTCAAGAAATTGGAAATAAATAACGTTTGCTTATACGAATTCCATTGCTGGGTCAAAAGTCTCTTCCCAGATACAATAATGGTACAAAGGTTAGCGTGTTGGAACACCATGTAAGTTCGAATCATTCATGTTCAATGAAGGGAAAATATTATGGCAAAACAATAGCACGGTAGCTGGTTACCATACCTATGTTGAAAACCTTTTGCCAACGAATTATACCGTGTTCCAGCAACTACCCCTGAAATCTAGTCCTTCTTTGGCTCTATCGTGTCCACCATTTTAGAGCAAATGGACATTTAACGTAAGGCCAGATTGTGCTTAATGGATGTCAGTCTTTCAATTCTGTCAATATTTTTGAAGATCACCCTACTGTCTTCTACCTCACGCACTCATTTTTTGTATTCGTATATGGAGATATATTACCCCTGAGGCGGCTCTGTGTATCGCTTCGCTTGCATCACCTGACAACCAGACAGAGTGTCTGCCGTCTCCGCTCTGAGACAATTCTTCCTGTAACAAAAAAAATACTAGATTTACTGTGGCATGATGGCAGGACAGGGCAATTATCTATACTAATATTATAAAGAAGTATAGTTTGTGATTTTGTGACGTTGCAGGGAGTAATCTCAAAAACTATCGAAAAAACGATACTGGGGATTATTACGTATCTATAGCTTTTACTCATAATATCATTGAATATATCCAACCGGATCACAATGGAAACGTATAGCGAGCAGCTAGTGTATATTCCGTAATCTAAAGAAACATTAAGTTATCTGTACCATACTGGGCCAAAAGCGTTTTAGCGCACAACTAAGAAGTTATATGGTATCCTGAGTGCCAATGCTGAAAGGCCATCAGAAACTTAAATAGGAGGAGATAATTGTAATGAATCTCCCAAGCAAACGATAAGCACCACCACTCTTGCTGAACCATAGGAGAATTGGGCCGGAGAGTTCATATCTCCATTAAACTGGTTCCATCATCTAGGAGGCAGCTGGGATTATACCAGATTGTACCAGCAGGAGACCCGCATCAAGCTAGTGCATGCATGTTCGTATGATCTTATGTTGCTCTGTTATGGTGGTAGATGGTACATGATGAGCTCTTAGCCGGAAAGAGATCGACACTTCCCATTCTCTCTCCCGGGAGGGTGCGTCTCTTATATAGGGTTTGCACAGGATGAAAAGAATATATTTACTCTGTCGAATTGCTACCACAAAGTAAACTGTGGGATTGCAGGGACTCGCTATCAATATTTGCCGGTTCGGGATCAGCCTGGGTATACTCAACTAAACACCATAGAGATTTGCATGTGTTTAAAGGAAGAAACCCGAATATTATAATAACCAATACATATTTATTTATTTACAAAAATAACCATTAAAAAAAACTAGAATAGCCCAAGAGGAAAACTTACAGCTAAACGTTCCAGTCTTCTCACCACCTCATTATATCCAGCACCTTCAGCGTCATCAACACCCTCGCTCTTGAGGTGCTCCTGCACCGCCGAAGAAAGTCTTCCGTCGCCCCAAAACAACACGACAGATTTCGGTGTGATCACCAAGTAAGAGAAGAATACTGGATTGTACTCTATATCAGATCCTCGGAGATTGAGAGTGTCTTTAAACAGAATGCAAAACACTATTGAAGACATTATCCTTTCTAGAGTTTTATTTTGCAATCCTCAGGAGTTGGATCAAAGTCATCTATTGACACTATTTCAGACAGTGAGTAACATACACTCTACTTAGTAATAAAATGGAGGGTAATATCAAATCGAATAATAGGGTAAATTGTATAAATCGTGAATAATGAGTATAGATGAATAAAAAACATATGTAGCCTATGGCTATCTCGTTCCCACAGTGAATCTCGCTCTGGTACCCGCGATACACACACGGATCGCGCTTATTGGCGGAGTGACTTTAAAAAGAAAGTTTTTTGTAGGTGGTAGAGCCCCGCTGAAGCTATTTTTGGTTTCAGCATGAAAGGGTCGGCTCCTCCGGGGTAGTACCACCCCTCTCACAGATAACCGACGTGTAATAACAGTGGTTGCATTGTTGTGTTTCGTTCCGTCAGTGAGAGAGCCGGAGGCCCACGTCCCTTCCTCTTTCCTTCTTTCCCTTTCCTTCCCCTCCCCCTTCTCCCATATACAGGCTAGTAACGCACTTGCGACGTCCCTGATGTCGCTAGTGTCTATGGACGGTGGTGATCACTTAACATCACATGACCCACCAGTTCGTTTGCCTCCTTTGATATAAAAAAGAAAGATTTATTTATTCATCACATACAACACAGATTTATATGTACATACACAAAAAGCACAAATTAAAGTAAGACGAGACGTGTTGCATGAGGTGAAAAGGATTTTGTCTCAGCATTAGCAGGCTTGCATGTAGAAGCATTGCAGCGTTGGTTTTTTTTTTCGAAATGACTACGCTGTTGACCCAGCAAGGTCTTAACAGCTTCACCGGACTACAACAGCGTTGGTTTTCAGACGAAGTCTTTGTATTATTATGACATACACAAAATTGCAAATACAAATACACGTACGTATTTACATTACGATTCCAAATTAATATTATACACGCCCTAAATAATATAATCTAGTACTGTTTACACATAATACAATATTTACCATTCTCAAACGACAGCACACTAGCTCAGAGATCACATGGAGTAACCAGATTATCCAATTTATTCACTTACTAAGTTTCATGCGATGCTTGCCATGCTAATAGATGGTCTTTTAAATATTTTTTTTAAACTAAAACGATGACCTAGTGTAAGGTTACGAATAGGAGGAGGTATGTCATTCCAACACTTACTTTACTAGCCATGGTCGCGCCAGTATTAATTGTGAGACTCGGAACGGGTTCAAAGATAATGCAGGCGGTTTGGCTATAGGTAAGTTTGAGAAAAGCGTTGGTACTTTTAGATAGGTCAGAGATAGTAAACAAGCCAAGTAGTCCGGTGAAGCTGTTAAGACCTTGATGGGTCAATAGCGTAGTCAATTCGAGAAAAAGTAAACAAGCCAAGAATCAATCAAGAAACATTGTATTAATTAATTAATTAATTTATTTATTTATTTTAGGGTCGTCAACATGACAATACACTAGTAAATATACAAAAGTAGGACTATTATGAATCATTATAAATGTAGTCATATTTATAGACAACCACGGCATGCTCCAACACTTAATTAAATATTCATAAAGTAAATATTAAACTATTCTACATATTTAAAAATAATTAATGAATAAAGTTAGAATGTAATGACGTGTAATAAAGTTTCTGTATAACCTTTGTTTTATTTACAATGAAGCTGTTTATTGTCCTACAACCTCAACTGCTAGTTGGTACCTATTTACTTAGCGAGATACTTTTTTTACAACATTGTACAATCTATATTCATTTTATAAAGCTGAATAGTTATATTTGCTTGAGCGCGCTATTCTCAGGAACTACTGGTCCGATTTCAAAAATTTTTTCAGTGTTAGATAGCACATTTCTCGAGGAAGGCCATAGGTTATCATCACGTTAAGACCATAAGAGCAGAGCACCAATGAAAAATGTTTCAAAATCGTTATTTTTTTCTTTTGAGAGCTTGCGCTCTATGTTAGCGTTAGTCCAACTATTCCACACGGATGAATTCGTGGGCAGAAGCTAATCATCCTATACTTCTCTGATCATAAGAAGATTACATCCAAACATATTTACTTTGACATTTACTTTCGTATTCTTTGTTTGATCAAAAGTAGGAATTTAATTAGCATTCGCCTGATAAAAGATAAAAATTATGATGTAATATCTGGAACAGTGATAAAAAATGTTGGTTACTTACATGCGACCTCATCCAGCGCAGTGATAACCAGAGCTGCGACTTTCTTTTCCAGCATCTTCTCCCTTAATTCTTCTATCTTCTTTCCCGCTGTTTTACCTGTATTCGTGTAATGTGCTTTTTACCAGTCCATATCACATGAATTTTGTAGGTGGTAGAGCCACTTTGTATCTAGTACTGGTTTCAGTATGAATGGGTCGGCTCGTCCGGGGTACTACCTCCCACTCACAGAAAACCCACGTGAAATAACAGTACTTGCATTGTTGCGTTACGTTCGGACAGTGAGCGCATCGGAGGCACATTTCTCTCCTCACCCTTTCCTCTCTCCCCCATCCCCATCCAGTTTTCTCCACCAACACAGGCTGGCAACGCACTTGCAACTCCCCTGGTGTTGCTAGTGTCTATGGACCATGGTGATCACTTAACATCAGGTGACTCACATGCTCGTTTGCCTCCTTCGATATATATAAAAAAAAAAAATATAATTATCACTCCTATACAAAGCAATTGTTACCAGAAACTTATACATAGAAGCCATTATCTTTGCATCGGAATGCAAAAAAGATTAAGCCGTCACGGGACGCCTGGCTGATGTGAAACATCGAATTTTTTTTAAAGTAAAACTGGTTACTTAACGTCCTAAACAACGCTGTATACACTATAGGTATGCGAGCTCAGTGCGGCAAAAATGATTGCGCACAGTCGCTTGCGCATGGCGTCGCGTCGCCACGACTCACACACATCGAGACGTCAACAATCACGTTTACCCTCGCCTTTAGATGCTTCACATCAAACATCGGCTATTTAAATGTAACATAGTTTAGTAATATAGGTAGATTCGTTTTTGGGGGGCACATAATGTTAGAACTCACCAGTATATCTTACGGGCAGAGGTATGATATCATTATGAGGCCTAGACGGTGGTGGATCATTCAATTCTATCCTGACCTCGTCCACCAGATTCTTGGCTATTGGTAACAGCTGCATGTTGGACTTCGTCAATGCTGTCTGAAAATGTCAAAAATTACCAAACTTCATCAAGAATCTCATTGAAAGCAAATTTTCATCTTTCGTCCATTATCCTAGAGAAATCATTGCGTTTTATGGGACAAATAGTATCCTAGATGTAACCTTGTAATATTAGTAATCACTCTGTCAAGTTTCGTCAAAATTGATTTAGTACTTTTAGAGTGATACGTGTTCACAGGGACAGACAGGCAGAAATTATAAATAGATTATTTTTGGCTTTTATATCGATAATAAAAAAGTCCACTTCGGTTATAATTATCAAAAAATACTTAATATACAGTTTTGACCTACTTACAGTTTTATTATTGTGCAATATAATATCATAGTAATAAATAATAGAATAGAAGATATTCTTTACAATTATTGTGGTTTAAAAATCAATGAAAATAAAATGCTTCATAAAAAAAAAAAAACATACATCAATACAATTTAGCCTATTAGATTTATACTTCTAACTAATTTAAAACTGATCTATAATTTTGCATTAAAACGTCAGTTCGCCGTAGCGTAATCGTGCTGTATATGGGTTTTTACGTACCGACGAAGACGTTGGTTCGAATCCCACCGCATGGCTTTTTTAAAAAAAAAAAGCATAGGGTGATAAAACATATTTTTAAATTCCTGATCTTACTGCTATATATAGCACAAAGAAAAATTACCAAAAGCCATTAAGAATTTCATGAAATACAAATTGTTGTCTTTCGTCCGTTATCCTGGAGAACCCCTTGCGTTTTATAGGACAAAAGGTATCCTAAATGTAGCCCTGTTATATGAATTATCACTGTCTCAATTTTCGTCAAAATTAGTTCAGTACTTTCAGAGTAATACGTGTTTCAATTCTAGACTTTAATCCGTTATCCTGGAGAACCCCTTGCGTTTTATAGGACAAAAAGTATCCTAGATGTAATCTTGTAATATTAGTTATCGCTATGTCACTATATGACAGACAAATATTGTAAAAAGATTATTTTTCTACATCGATAACATGACTATATTTCAAAAAATATTTAATGTACAGATTTGCCCTCGTTACAGTTTTATTATCTTCTATACATATAATAAAAATGAAGTGTCTGTGATTATGAAGTGATTGGGTATGAAAGTATGCATGCATACAAAAAATAACAAAAAAAAATTAAAAATTTTGTCGGTCTGTCTGTTTGTGTCTTTTTTTTTCTCGAACTGACTACGCTATTGAACTAGCAAGGTCTTAACAGCTTCACCGGACTACGGGAGTTTGTGTCTTACTTACAATTTCTTTTCTCAAATTCTATAATTGTAGATGGCCTCACAGTTGTATATTTCTTTAACACGTTCACGCCGGCGCGTACCACCGGTGGCCCGCACTAGACTGTCTCTTCTGGCGGCGCGTACCACCGGTGGTACGTATTCGATTATGCTATTATAAATAATGAGAATTGAACGTTTATTTATTAAAAATAGCACAATCGAATACGTACCACCGGTGGTACGCGCCGCCAGAAGAGACAGTCTAGTGCGGGCCACCGGTGGTACGCGCCGGCGTGAACGTGATAATACAATTAAAAAAAAAATAGGCGAATAGATAATTTGCAAATTGCATTGCTCTATAGAAAAGCGTAGCCTAGATTCAAACGCGAAGGTTTTTAATTAAAAAAAAAACATTCAAACTTTATAAAAGAAAACATGATACACAATTTTGAGTGTTACCTCCAACGGTGTCCATTCTTCCCTTGTGATCGTATGAGGGTCAACTCCGACCACAGCGCCATCTGCTAGGTTCGCCGTGATCCATTTCTCCATAGTCGGTGTGTCAGGAAGGGCTTTAATTAAAATCTCTTTTTTAACTTTAATTTTGGTAACCAATCTCTCAGATTATTACTGCCATTGTCAAGTAGTTAAAAATATTCCAAGCGTCGTGTGAATATTTCAATATTCTAACAAGATGTTGGCTCCCTTCTTAGACGTTTCAGGGAGATTTGTGGCATCACAGAATTTCATGCTCCGTGGTATTATTGTCCATTCACTTCACTTATGCACAATAAACTAAGTATATTAACACCATCAAATGTACAAAATATAGAGTCAAATAATACAAGATTATGAATAAAATATAAAATCCACTACATGACAGATTAAAGTCCCGCCAAACACTCCATCCCTACCTTTAGAATGAACAGCATTTTTTTATTCCGTTTTACACAGTAGTAACGGCTATTCATTACAAATTGGAAAACAAAGTTCTCTCCCTCGTCAGTCTGTGGTATTGGGATAGTCCAGTGAAGCTGTTAAAGGCCTTGCTAGGCCAACAGCGTAGTCAGTTCGAAAAAAAACCTCCGAATTACCAGATTAGGCCCCCCTCGGCAGCGGCTCAAGCCTAGATCCGTTCCCTCGGCATGGAGCTCTTGAGTACGTTGCTCGCGCGATACTGTGTCACTAAATCTTACATCAATACAACAACAGTTCACATATCACCCCCACGCACGTGCACGCGTACACGCTTACACATGAAAGTGGAAGGGTTTTGTTTCTTTACCTTATCGAACTGAAATAGTTTGGAAAATTATCCGATACGAAATATATATAAGAATTGTTGAGGTATGTATACTTAGTACACATATATGCTCCAACAACTCATATATGTATGAATAGTTAGCTTAGGTCAGCTCAGATAGATTAGGACGGCGGAGGCGGCCCGCTGCGCCATTTGCGCCGAAGCGGGAAAGCCCGCAGAGCACGTGATGGGGAGCCGACTGTGCAGGCCTCCCACCACCAAGGGTAGGGACCTACCCGTTACGGGAACAGGCCCGACGGTAATCGCCACCGGGCAGGAGGAAGTTGCTATGGACCAGTAATGGTGCACACCAATAGCAATTTCCTCCAGGCGAACCTAAACCACTCCGCCGCTGCACAGGATTTGTTCGTGCAGTCAATGGCGGAGTGGGGTATCGGGCTCGCGGTCGCCGCGGAGCCGTACTACGTTCCCTCCCAGCCGCACTGGGCTGGGGATCGGGCTGGTTCTGTGGCGATCGTGGCCGGCCGTGGTTCGCCCCTAGCGGTGAGAGAGAGGGGTGCCGGGTTCGTGGCAGCCGTCTGGGGAGAGTACGCCATTGTGGGGGTGTACTTCTCCCCTAACAAGCCCCTGTGGGAGTTCGAGGTGTTCCTCGGCTCCCTGCAAGGAGCTGTCAGACGGCTGTCGCCGCTCCCCGTGGTCCTCATGGGCGATTTAAACGCTAAATCGAGGACCTGGGGAGCGGCAGCCACGAATCTGAGGGGCGTGGCCGTTGAGGAGTGGGTAGCCGAAGTGGGGCTGTCGCTCCTCAACCAGGGGGACGTCCACACGTGCGTGCGACAGAACGGGGGGTCTGTGGTAGATGTCTCGTTTGCCACTCCATCTGTCACACGCCGTGTCCGGGGGTGGAGGGTGCTTGAGGAGGTGGAGACCCTATCGGACCACCGATATATCAGGTTTGAAGTCTCCACCTCCCAAGCCGGCATCAGCACCCGCCGCCGGAGGGGCGCGAAGTTCCCCTGTTGGGCGGTGAGCCGCCTCAACCGCGAACTAGCGGAAGAGGCGACCATCGCCCAGGCGTGGGCCATGCCCCCCCCGCAGAACGATGTCGACGCGTCCGCAGCCCGCCTCCATGGTGCCCTCACGGAGGTTTGCGACGCGTCGATGCCGCGGAGCGTACACCGCCCAGCCAAACGGGCGGTGTACTGGTGGTCGCCAGAGATCGCCGATCTCCGGGCGGCCTGTACCGCGGCCCGGCGGCTATTCGGGCGCAGCCGCCGCCGGCGGCACCGGGACCCCGAGGCAGAAGCCCGGCTGTATGGCAGCTACAGGGAGTGCAGGAAGACTCTGCAGGCTGCCATCAGCCGGGCAAAGGAAGCGGCATGGGAGGAGATGCTGCAAACGCTGGAGGGGGATCCTTGGGGGCGTCCGTATCGGATCATACGCAAGAACTTACGATCCTGGGCGCCCCCGGTGACGGAGACTCTCCAGCCAGAGGTGGTGGCGAGGGCCGTGGGAGAATTATTTCCCGACTCTCCCCCGCTACCGGCTCCTCCCATGCTGCCGGCACGGGCGGAAGTTGAGGAGGCGTCTGACAGTCTTCCTCCAATTACGGAGGAGAAGATGGGGAGGGCTGTCGAACGCCTCCTGAACCGGCGGAGAGCGCCCGGCCCAGATGGGGTCCCGGGTCGGGTGCTCGGCCTTGCGCTGGGCCATCTTGGGAGGAGACTTCGGGAGCTGTTCGACCGGTGTTTAGCAGTTGGACGGTTCCCGAAGCCCTGGAAGATTGGGCGGCTCTGCCTGATGGCAAAGGGGGGCCGCCCTCCGGACTGCGCGTCCGGGTATCGGCCCCTCGTCCTGCTGGACGACGTCGGGAAAGTGCTGGAAAGGGTCGTCTCTTCCCGAGTCGTCCAGCACTTAGAGGGAGCGGGGCCGAATTTATCGAACGCGCAGTTCGGCTTCCGGACAGGGCGTTCAACTGTGGACGCCCTGTCGCCCTGTGCCTCCTCAAGTCGCTGTCCATGTAGGCGACCTCCCAGGGGGAAAGGGTGCTGGCGGTGTCCTTGGACATTGTCAACGCCTTCAACAGCCTACCGCACGGGGTCATTCGGGAGGCGCTCCGTTATTTTGGAGTGCCCCCGTATCTGCGGCGGCTGTTGGAGGCGTACCTCGAGGACAGGGAGGTCGCCTATGTGGATGGCGACGGGCGGATGGTCCGGCGGGCGACGAGGCGGGGGGTTCCACAGGGGTCGGTTTTGGGTCCGCTCCTGTGGAACATGGGCTACGACTGGGTGCTCCGCGGCGCACTCCCATATGGAGCGCGCCTAATCTGTTATGCGGATGACACCCTAGTCGTAGCCCAGGGGAGGGATTGGAAGGAGGTGGAGCGCCTGGCTACGATGGCCACAACCCTCGTGGTCAGGCGCATAAGGAGGTTGGGTCTCAGGGTGGACCTCGAGAAGACCGAGGCCATACTTTTTCATGGGCCTCGGCAGGGGCCACCACCTGGGGCCCACATTATGGTGGAGAGCGCCCGGGTCAGGGTAGGGGCCCAAATGAGGTATTTGGGCCTCACCCTGGACGGGCGCTGGCAGTTCGAGCCGCACTTCGCGGCTCTCGGGCCGCGAATTGCTAGGGCGGCGGCGGCACTCGGCCGGTTGCTCCCCAATATTGGGGGGCCGGGGGCTGGGTGCCGGCGACTGTATATGGGAGTCGTGCGAGCGATGGCCGCTTACGGGGCACCGATCTGGGCGGACGCCCTCGGGGCCACCAACGTGCGCGCGCTTCGCAATGCGCAGCGCACGGTGGCACTGAGGGCGATCCGGGCGTACCGGACGGTGTCCTCGGCGGCGGCCTTCACGCTCGCCGGCTCCCTTCCTTGGGAGCTGGAGGCAGGAGTTCTCGCTGCCGTATATGAATTTACGGCGGCGAGGAAACGTAGTGGGGAGCCTCCGGCTCCCAGAGAGATAGAGAGTAGGAGGAAAGTGTTGCGGGAGGGGGCGATAGAGAGGTGGATACGGAACCTGGCGGACGCGCGCTTCGGAACGCACACCGTTAGCGCCGTCCGCCCGGTCCTGCGTGAGTGGATTGGGAGGAGATGGGGCTCCCTGTCGTTCAGACTGGTGCAGGTGCTGACCGGACACGGTTGTTTCGGGTGGTACCTGCACCGGATAGCTCGCAGGGAGCCAACCGCCGCCTGCCATGAGTGCGGCGCTGAGGAAGATACCGCGCAACACACTCTCTCTGAGTGTGCTGCGTGGGAGGTGGAGCGCCGCACTCTGGCGGTGGTGGTAGGAGAGGATCTGTCGCTGCCGAGCGTGGTCTCGTCCATGCTCGGCAGCGAGCAGGCGTGGCGAGCAGTGGCCTCCTTTTGCGAGGAAGTCATCTCGCAAAAGGAGGCGGCGGAGAGGGCCCGCGAGGCGGATCCCCTCAGTGACCGTCTTCGCCGACGGAGGACCGGCAGGAGGAGGCGGCGCTTTGCCCAACTCCTCCTGCCACCGTAGCCGTACCTGAGGAGATGTAGTCGGGGGGCTCATCCCCTCATTGCACAGGTCCGGCGGACGAGGGGAGGCAGCTGGTGTGTACCCAGCTGCCTCTCTATAGGTAGGAGCCCGGTGGCTACCTTCCGCCAGGCGGACCGTTGGGGCGGCTATCTAAGGGGAATAGCTTAGCACGATCACTTGCCGCCCCAACACTACGGTCTGTTGGTACACCGTGGGGTTTTAGTCCGTGCAAACCGGACATAACCCATTCTTTCCCCCGGGAGGGTGGGTATCCATAAGGGATTTCCCCACGTAAAAAAAAAAATAAAAAAAAAAAAAAAAGATAGATTAGGACGTACACCGTTGACGCCGTCCGCCCGGTCCTACGGGAGTGGCTTAAAAGGGAGTGGGGCTCCCTGACGTTCAGGCTGGTGCAGGTATTAACTGGACACGGTTGCTTCGGGTGGTACCTGCACCGGATCGCTCGCAGGGAGCTGACCGCCGTCTGCCACGAGTGCGGCGCTGAGGAAGATACCGCGCAACACACTCTCTCTGAGTATGCTGCGTGGGAGGTGGAGCGCCGCACTCTGGCGGTGGTGGTAGGAGAGGATTTGTCGCTGCCGAGCGTGGTCTCGTCCAATGTTCGGCAGCGAGCAGGTGTGGCGAGCAGTGGCCTCCTTTTGCGAGGAAGTCATCTCGCAAAAGGAGGCGGCGGAGAGGGCCCGCGAGGCGGATCCCCTCAGTGGCCGTCTTTGCCGACGGAGGACCGGCAGGAGGAGGCGGCGCTTTGCCCAACTCCTCCTGCCACCGTAGCCGGACCTGAGGGGATGTAGTCGGGGGGCTTATCCCCTCATTGCACAGGTCCGGCGGACGAGGGGAGTCAGCTGGTGTGTGTACCCAGCTGCCTCTCTATAGGTAGGAGTACGGCGGCCACCTTCCGCCGGGCGGACCGTTGGGGCGGCTATCTAAGGGGAATAGCTTAGCACGATCCCTTACCGCCCCAACACTACGGTCTGTCGGTACACCGTGGGGTTTTAGTCCGTGCAAGCCGGACATAACCCATCCTTTCCCCCGGGAGGGTGGGTATCCATAAGGGATTTCCCCACGTAAAAAAAAAGATAGATCGCGAATTGCACGTATCAGGCAACAGCCCAAGTCGAGGTGTGCCGTGCACCCTTGAGCTAGTTGCCCAAATATAATCGGCTGAGTGCCGCAAGCACTCGCCTTATTAGTCCGGTGAAGCTGTTAAGACCTTGCTGAGTCAATAACGTAAACAGTTCGAAAAAAAAAAACCTCTGATTTTTTTTTCGCAATAAACTCAACAACGACTGTACGAATTTTCATGCGATTTTCACCAGTAGATACAATAATTCAGGGAGAAGGTTTGGGTATATAATTTGTCTATTTTTTTTTTAATAATCGTGGCGGAAGTACCACTACCATACGCGCTAGTATAATATAAAAAAACGACATACATTGCTTCATCAAGGTCCATATAGAAAGGTCAGCTTCCTTCTCGAACTGGGTATAATATCGTCCATCGGTCCAGACTAGAGCCTGTGATGACGTCACCAGAGCAGTACCCGCTGACCCAGTGAATCCAGACACCCACTCCCGGCGGGCATCCACAGGCGCTATGTACTCCGACTGAGGTAGTAAGTAATTACCTCTTTTCAAAAACTTACAAGACTTCATTATCCAAGATCATAACATAAAGCTGTATATATAAATAGGGGTTAGTGAGGCAATGATGACCTAGTTCAAGGGTGCTCAAACTTCAACTGGTGGTGATCCCTCTAAATATTGTTAGATTAGAAGATATAAGTGGTCCTATTTAAATTATTTTCTAATACCTTTAAACGAGCAATTC
This sequence comes from Antheraea mylitta, assembly GCA_014332785.1. NCBI lineage: Eukaryota > Metazoa > Arthropoda > Insecta > Lepidoptera > Saturniidae > Antheraea > Antheraea mylitta. The sequence continues at coordinate 331,299 of JACEII010000129.1, read as the reverse complement.
TTGTATATTTTTATATTTGTATATATTCAGGATCTCGGAAACGGTGTCTATCTATTCTAGTAATCTATTTCCGTGAAACTTAGTATTTAGGTAATTTCGGGGACGATACATCGTTCTAGCTAGATTTTATTCATAGAAACTTTTTTTTAACTAAAATTTCAGGCAATGAAAAAATATAGCTAGAATATGAAGGGAAATTTCGCCGCCGCTATCAAAACAAAAATAGCTCAGATGGAAATAGGGTTGCTTCAAAAATCCGTGTAACCCCAGTTCGAATCGGAGTGACAGCAGAAGATATATGTTTCTTTTTGTAAAATAAATACTCTATACTTTGTAAATTTGTAGTGGTAGAGCCAAGCTGAAGCTATTACTGTTTTCAGCACGAATGATTCGGCTCGTCCGGGGAAGCACCACCCTCTCACAGAAAACCGACGTGAAGTAACAGTGCTTGCATTGTTGCGTTTCGTTCGGTCAGTGAGAGAGCCGGAGAACCTACCCTCCCCTTCCCCTTCCTCCTTCCCTTCCTGCCCATCCCCCACCCTCCTCCGAAATACGGGTTGGCAACGCACTTGCGACTCCCCTGGTGTTGCAAGTATCTATGGACAGTGGTGATCGCTTGACATCAGGTGACCCATCTGTTCTTTTGTCTCCTATGATATAAAAAAAACAAATGTTAATTTTATGAGGCAAACCTAACAATTTATTTTCATTTAAAAATACTTTTAAAGAAACGAGCTAGGCCTGGTCGCCCAGGTACTATAGGTATACTTACGTTATGTGCGTCTGCGGTCGGTATTACGTAAGCTGCGAGTGATTTTGGCTGACTCGCCATCAACGCTCGAAGCGCTGTCAAGCGCTGCAGCGACATTATGTTACGATCTGTAATAATTTATTAATCTGGGGTTATTTTTTTTTTCTAAAATACATATAATTTATAGCTATTACTTCCATAAAATATATCTTTATATATAAATTTCTTCAGTACGTGTGTATGTCACTGAACTTCTCGTAAACGGCTGGATCGATTGTGATGAAATTTTGTATGCGTGTTGCAGAGGATCCGAGAATAGTTTAGATTCGCAATTGGACCCGATAGGTGACGCTGCGGTTAAATTTTAGTTTTTTTATTATTATCGAGACAGAACAACATTCGCCCGGCTTGCTAATGCTAATTTTTTATATTTTTTTTTATTGTAGCACGGCAAAGTGACTGCACTATACCTGATGGTAAGCATAGTACAATCCAAAAATGATAGCGACCACCGATTGACACACTGTCCATCGCCGGTCGCCACTATCATGCCGGCCTATAAAAAGCTGGATATGCACAGGCTGATCCCGAAACGCGACCCGTAGAAGCGAATCACTATTACGGGCTTTTTCGCCATATATATGGTGGTTGCGACTCAGTCGGGCTGTAAAACCCTACCACCCCGCTTGCGCCATTGCCTCGTTCGTTATTCAGCAGAGTGCACCACGTGGAGGTGAGGTTGGCTTGGGTGTCTCAAGTCTTATGATGTTAATTGACCTCCTTACACCCCAAATAATAAAGAGGTAAAATTTGTGAGTTTGTGAAGTAGTAGGGGATAATATCCACTAAACTGATTTTGAAAATTCTTTTACCGATAGAAAGTCACGTGTTTTGTAAGTGTCATATATTATTAACCTGAAATATGAAAAGACTTTCTTATGGTAGTCGGATTCGCAAAGTAAGTCGAAGATAAAACGATCGAACGAAAACGTTTCTGACGGACGCTGCCTTAACGATGAGAGATATATAATTGAGTTCTATAGAAAAGTTGTAGAGCTTGATAATGCCTACAAAAAAGTCACCGACGGCATATATCTAACTTTTATATTTAGGTCACAAAAAGTAGTTTATTATATTAAAAAGACAATTTAAATCGTGTAGTGTTGTAGCAGTGATGTATATTTGTGTGTCACCGTATCGCGCAAGCAACGCACTCAAGGGCTCCCTACCGAGGGATCGAACCTAGGCTTGAGCCGCTGCCGTGGGAGGTCTAATCGGGTGTGCGGGAGCGAAATTAACCCCCAGACCACGGCGGCGTGATCTGTGGTTACGCCGGCGTGGGCGTGAGCACGCTTTGTTTCGAGGGACAGGCTGGTACTGATCGTTCGCTGACGTGATTAAATCAGGAGGGTCGGTAAAAATGCATCGCGGACGTCTTTTATAACGCGCAGCGTTAGGTACGGGTTCATAGTTTGCGGCGGATACCACTAACGGACTGGGATGATTCGCGGCTTTTTTAAAATAATTAATCGTAAGTGATTTTACGTACGCCCAGATAGAAGGGATCTCTAGGTCTCTATGGAGATCGACTCTCCGAATGTACCACGGGGCACCGGTCACTTTGCGTAAAACACGATTTTGGAAAACCTGCAGCTTATGAAAGTTATCTTTGGACGTATGCGCAAAAACGGGGCAGCTATATGTCATCACGGGACGGATACACGTCTTATACAAAGTGTCTGAGGGACATCTTACTCTTATGACAAAGCAACGTATGGAGGCGACCCAAGACCATAGCGGCTTTGGTTCGCACTCAGTCTATGTATGAATTGAACTTTAAATGTCTATCTAATGTAACACCGAGAAATTTGACCTCTTCGATCCAAGGTATATCGATAAAGTACAGCCTGATGGGCTCAAATTTATTAGCGCGAAATTCTTATCAAGATACAAAGCACTCAGTACTAACCGAATCACACTCATAATCTCATCACTAGTAAAAAAGTTTACCGCCCAACAAAGTGTGCACAGGTTAGCTAGTGTTTCATAATAAATATTTACATAATTTAACTATTTACTAATCATTTACTATTATTTTTATTTATTTTTTTATTTTTACTTTTGTCAACCAATCTTTCAGATTATTACTGCCATTGTCACGTAGTCAATAATATAACAAGCGTCGTGTGTTTATTTCAATATTTCATTATTCTAACAAAATGGTGGCTCCTTTGTTAGAACCTTCCAGGGAGTTTTTGTGGCATCTCAGAATTTCATGCTCCGTGATATTATTTTCCATTCACTTCACTTATGCACAATAAACCAACTATATTACTTAAAACGCCACCAAATTTACAAAATACAGAGTTTCATGACAAAATATTAAGAATACGACATAAAATCCACTACATGACAGACTAAAATCCCGCCAAAAACTCCTTTTTAAATCTTATATATACATACCTTTTTTATTTAAGGCACTGGAAATGTCATCCGTTCTCACTTGCGATTGTATTATTAATCTGTGAATAGAAACAGAATGTTTAAATTCATCGATTCATTTAATCTATACTAATATTATAAAGAGGTAAAATTTGTAACGTTGTAGGGGGTAATCTCGGGAACTACTGGTCCAATTTGAAAAATTATTTCTGTGCTATATATCTCTTTTACCGAGGAAGGTTATAGGCTATATATCAGCACGCCAAGACCAACAGGAGCCGAGCACCAATGAAGAATATTTCAAAATCGGTTATTTTCCTTTTGAGAGCTTCCTCCGCGTGTTAGGGTTAGCCCAAAGCGACTATTCCTAGCGAACGAAATCGCGGGCAGAAGCTAGGCTGTTATAAAAAGATGATAAAATGTACACTTTAAGTAAGAAAACATCATGGGAAAACCTAATCCTGAAAAATGTTCTTGTAGTCCTACTACTGTATGTGGGAAAACATAAAACTGGATTTTTCAAAATTTGAAATCGCCATACGTCGTGGGCTAGCGTGGTGATTGTACCCATACCACCCTTTCGGAAGAGGCCTAAGTGGACCTCTTACAGATAATCATGATGAATTAAGAACCAGTCCCTCTACCATAGTGCAAATATGAGAAATAGTACAGAAAGTACTTACAAACCCTCGAAAACGACACACTCACACAAACATGCTCATCGACGAGAGATTTTAAAAGGTTATCTATGGACAGCACCGCGAAAACCGCTTAGGGGTCTCGTAGATGCGCTTGTTTGTGTGTGAGGCCAGTAAGAGCGTTTGTAATTTCCATACTGTCTCCTATATTTATACTGTGCCTCTAATGTGGTTAAAAGCTACATTTTTGGAGTATTAAAAAATAAATTTTCTTTTACAAGCATTACATAGTGACCACAATATTACCGCACATTGTAACACAAAGATAACTGAATATACACTGACTGATTCTGAAATGCGACCTACTCAAGTCACAATGAGGGGTAAACACCACATGTATGACAGTTGCAAGCTATTCCAATACAGATATCAACCACCCCACAACACTTAAAAAAATCATATACCAGATTAGGCCCTTCTCGGCAGCGGTTCAAGCCTAGGTCCGTCCACTCAACATGGATCCCTTGAGTGCGCTGCTCGCACGATACACTCACACAAAATCTTACATAACTGCGACAACATTACACATATCACATCTACACACGTGCACGCATACACATGAAAGTGGAAGGGTTTTATTTTTCCCCTTATCGAACTGAAATAGTTTAGAAAATTATCCGATACGAAATATGTATAAGAGTTGTTGAGATATGTATACTTTGTACACATTTATGTTTCAACAACATATATATATATATGAATAGTTAGCTCAGATAGGTCGCAAATTGCACGTATCAGGCAATATCCTAAGCCGAGGTATGCCGTGCACCCTTGAGCTAGTTGTCAAATAAACTCGGCTGAGTGCCTTAGCGCTTGCCTTAGTAGTCCAGTAAAGCTGTTAAAACCTTGCTAGATCAACAGCGTAGTCAGTTCGAGAATAAAAAAAACACAACAACGCAACCGGTTTCTTACGTTCATAAATTGTTAACCAAAACGCTGTGAGATACAAAAACGCGGGCACAAATAAACTTTTATATAATTTAGAAACTCCGATAACGCAATATAATACTCACAACACAAAGGAGATAAAGAAAGACGTCCGCGACATTGTTACGTGATTCGTGAACTGGAATTAACTGAATAATAATCATAAATTTACCATTTAAACTTCGTTACGTCACTGCACCGTTCGGAATAAGAAGGTATTCATAAAAGAGAAGAGATAGGTAGAATATAGTTTAAAATAGGTTCGATCCCTCGGTAGGGAGCCCTTGAGTGCGTTGCTTGCACGATACGGTGACACACAAATATACATCACCGCGACAACACTACACGATCACCCCCACACATGTGCACGCCCACACGTGCACGCCTACACGCTTACACATGAAAATGGAAGGGTTTACTTTTTATTTCCCTTATCGAACTGAAAAACTCTCAATTTTCCGATAATAAATATATGGAGGAGTTGTTGAGGCGTGTATGCTTGGTACACATATACGTTTCAACAACTCATACATATATGAATAGTTAGCTAGGTTAGCTAAGATAGGTCGCGATTTTGCATGCAACAGGCAACAGCCAAGCCGAGGTGTGCTATGCACCCTTGAACTGGTTGCCAAAATAAAATCGGCTGAGTGCCTTAAGCGCTCGCCTTAGGAGTCCGGTGAAGCTGTTAAGACCTTGCTGGGTCAATAGCGTAGTCATTTCGAAAAAAAAAAATAGTTTAAACTTAAATAGCCCGTAATTGAAATATCTCGATGATTTTCTGAAGTTCTTATGGGAGGGCTTTGGAAATCTAAACCGCAAGCTTTTTGTGTAACAATACAGTGGGGGAGTAAACACTGTGTCGGGTAGATTGAGAGTAGTGTCAAACTTATAATCGAGTATTGGAGAACAGTTAACTTAGAAAGACTAAGAAGGTGGTAGAGCCACACTGAAGTTACTTTACAGCATGAATGGGTCGGCTTGCCCGGGGTGGTACCACCATCTCACAGAAAACCGGCGTGAAGTAACAGCGCTTGCATTGTTGCGTTTCGTTCGGTCAGTGAGAGTGCCGGAGGCCCACCTCTCTCTTCTCCTCACTTGTCCTTTCCCTCTTCTCTTCCTTCGCCCCATCCCTCTAATCACAGGCTGGCAACGCACTTCCATCTCCTCTGGTGTTGCTGGTGTCTATGGACGGCGGTGATCACTTAATGTCAGGTGAACCGCCTGTTCGTTTTGATCCTATGATATATAAAAAAAGCTTAAATATACTGAATCTAGTAAAATACTTTACGTAATACGGTTATGGTGTAAGATCCTATTAGGAAGACCTGTTTCATCTTTAAAGTTGCTAATAATTATGATGGTTGAATTGTAAACAATAACTTGATAATTATTTCTCTAATTAAAAATACAGAATGCGTAGAAGTCTTGAAATCTTGCTAAATTTCATGCGGACAAGGCCGCGGTTAATAGCTACTTTGTCTTATTCAGAGTAGCCTAAATAGCCCGCTATAATTTCAGCTATCTGCAAGTGAAATTGCTATCAATACTGATCCAGCCGTTTCGGAGATTACCCAGAACAGACAGACAGAAAAAATTAAAAATTGTATTTTTGTAATCAGCAGCGTTTATACTTAATTGCATTTTTGTAATCAGCAGCGTGTATACTTAATTGCATTTTCGTAATCAGCAGCGTGTATACTTAATTGCATTTTCGTAATCAGCAGCGTGTATACTTAATTACATTTTCGTAATCAGCAGCGTGTATACTTAATTGCATTTTTGTAATCAGCAGCGTGTATACTTAATTGCATATTTGTAATCAGCAGCGTGAATACTTAATTGCATTTTTGTAATCAGCAGCGTGTATACTTTTGTACCTAATAAGTAAAAAGAAATATTTTGATATTACATACAGACACTTCATTTGTATTATATGTATAGAAGCTATAAGTGTACACGTTACATGTTACCGTAGATGGCGTGCGTGTCGTACTTGTTTTTGAAAGAGCATTTCTATAATTGTACATGTTCTCACAATTTTATATTTCTTGAATACAATTTAAAAACGCGTGAGGAGCCACGGGTAAATTCTAGTACGTATAACAAGAATACAAATCTATGTGTTCTGTGAAAAAAATATTGTCGGTTTCTAGGAATAAGTAATGTTTGTCTGTTTATTACGATACGCATCACTGCTAAATACCGCGTTTACGATAAAAACTTCTTTAAGACGGAAATCTTTGTAGATGATGAAGCCACGCTGAAGGTATTACTGGCTTCTGCATGAATGGGTTGACTCGTCCGGGGTAGTACCACCGGACCCACAGAAAACTGGCGCGAAGTTACAGTGCTTGCATTATTGCGTTTCGTTCGGTCAGTGAAAGCGTCGGAGCCCCACCTGTCCTCACCTTCTCTCTCTCCTCTTCCCTTCCTCCCCCCTCCCCAACACAGGCTGGCAACGCACTTGCGACTCCCATAGTGTTGCAAGTATATAGACGGTGGTAATCACTTAACATCAGGTGACCCACTTGTTCGTTTGCCTGCAAATCATAAAGCATATCCTCGAGTAATATTTAGTGTTTGTTTCAATGAAACTGGTTCACTCTATCGAAAGTTATTGTAATTTTAATGACGACACGACTTAAGTACGAGAGAAAAGTAAATAAGTAAATGGACTTAATACATTCAGATGACTTAATTAATCTCTGTTTTTGATGTGAAACATCTATAGGCAGAGGGTAAGCCTGATTATTGGCGTGGCGACGCAAAACATGAACTTTGCACTATTAACGAAATACTCAATAATATTTGCAACCCTATCTGTATAAATAATAACTATGAGATTCAAATTGTTTTGTGAGCCACTCGTTCTACTAGTGTTACGCGGCACGCACCGACGACCTAGATCCCTTTGATAAATGCCGCCAAATTACCGCGCCTGCACCTTATTTAATTTTTATATCTAATGAAACTGAATGTTTATGTAATAAAATAAATAAACAGCCATTATTTTATGGAACTAATTTATAATGCTTTATCATTTCATTATGCCATAGCTGATTCCTGTCGTAATCTGTTATTTTATACAAACTTATACAAAACAATTTCGATGTTTCACATTTGCCATGCGTCCCGTGACGGTTCAATATTTTTTTAAATAAGGTTTCCACGCGGGCACAAACAGTCACCAATACATGGCTTGCGTGGGTGATTAACCGCATAACTTCCTTTTAGAAGAGGCCTATGGCCCTACAGTGGGTCTCCTACAGACTGACGATGACTGTACTCAAATTTAAAAATTCAGTGTTAATTTTGTCATTGGTACCATTTCGTTTTCATTCAACTTACCTAACGGGTCACCGTTAGGTATCCCTCACGGGTCGCTTAACATCCAATGTGCCCTTTAGAAACGGATAAAGATTACAAAGTCGGTCGGAAACATCCCCACAGATTATATATAGATATACAAGTATATAGAAAAGAGTGGGTTAAACACAGTGTTGCATAATACCACATCAAAGCTACTTATAAGAACGCTAACAGGTATATCATAAAGTAAAACCAACAGAAAGTGGTATGTGTTCTATATATGTATATAACAAGAATGTAAATCTAATGTGTCTGTACTTTTTAGATTTATTTATTTATTTGCATCTAGAAATCTATACTAGTCTATACTAATGTTATAAAAAGGTGAAGTTTGTGAGTTTGTGATGTTGTGACGTTGTAGGGGGTAAACTCAGGAACTACTGGTCCGATTTGAAAAATTCTTTCAGTGTTATATAGATCATTGATCGAGAATGGTTATAGGCTATATATCATCACGCTAAGACCAATAGAAGCGGAGCACAGATGAAAAATGTTTCAAAATCGGGATGTTTTTTCCTTTTGAGAACTGCTGCGTGTTACTGTATTTATTCCACGCGAACGAAGTCGCGGTCAGAGGTTAGTAATATTATAAAAAGGTAAAGTTTGTGACGTTGTGTTGTTGTGACGTTGTAGGGGGTAAACTCAGGAACTACTGGTCCCATTTGAAAAATTCTTTCAGTGTTAAATAGCTCATTTCTCGAGTTACTTTATAGGCTATATATCATCACGCTAAGACCAATAGGAGCGGAGCAACAATGACAAATGTTTCACAATCGGGATTTTTTCCTCTCGAGAGTTTCCGCTGCGTGTTAGCGTTAGCCAAAAGTAAATAATATAATACATTTTAATCATTTTTAGAAATGTCTGTCTGTCTGTTTGATTATACACGCGTCACTGCTAAAGTAATACGTTCACAATAAACCTCATTTAAAAATTATAAAACATATTTTCGAGTAACATTTAATCTTTGTTTTATTGAAATCTGTTCACTCTATAAACGTTATTATACAATAATTTGAATGACGGCTCGAGTTAAGTACGACAAAAGAGTAAGTAAATGCAATTCAATCTCTTACAAAAACAGAATATTATATAATTTATAAATAATATCTAAGACACAGTAAATGTGAAGAAGCCAAGATTCTGTGGAAGTTTGTGTCTAATTCTATTTTGTGAACAGGTAACATTAGGGTACGATGGGACTGGCATGTTGTTTATGGACTTAAGTCCCTAAATAAAAATAGATTAACAAAAAAACAGTAAATGAAAGACTGCAGTTTTTGAATTAAGTTCAATGCATACGAAGTCAGTTTATGTATAAATGAGTATTATATTAAATCTACTATATAAGTAACATGCGAACATTTTTGGCGAAATCTTAGAATGTCATATAGTGAATTTTATTCACTATAAGTAACATGTCAATTTTTGGCGAAATCTTAGAATGTCATATAGTGACTTTTATTCATAATCTATGTTATTTGGCTCTACATTTGTAATATTTGTGGTGTTTCACGTTTGGTTATTGTGTACAGTTGAAGTGGATGGGAAATAATACCAGGGAGCGTGGATTCTGACTTGGTACAAAAACTCCCTGGATAGATCTAACAAGACAACCACCATCTGGACAATGGCAGTAGTATCTACTAGAAGACAAGTTGCTAAAAATAAATCTATAACATTGAGAGAGTTTATATTTAAAGCCTAGTTAATAATGGAACTAGCCTCTGCCCGAGAGTTCGTTCGCGTGGAATACATACACTAACACGCAGCAGTTTTCAAAAGGAAAAAACATCCCGATTTTGAAACATTTTTCATATGGGCCCCGTTCCTATTGGACTTAGCGTGATGATATATAGCCTATAACAATTCTCGATGAATGAGTTATATAACACTAAAAGAATTATTCAAATCGGACCAGTAGTTCCTGAGATTACCTCTTACAACGTCACAAACTTTACCTCTTTGTAATATTAGTATAGATATAGGTTATATCGATTTTGTATTTATGGTAAGAAAATTAGCTTTATTTATTTTTCAAATAAGGTATAGTTATGTTTAAGTTAAGAACACGTGTAAACCTTGCCCTAAGGGGGCGAGAATGTTAAAAATATGTAAGATAGTAAAAAGAAGTTTGTTGAGGCTTGATGCTAATTGCCTCATTGTTAATTAAGAAAAAGTAGGCAGTCGGTGTCTGAAAATAAAAAAAGAATATTATTGTCGTTTTTAAAATATCCCATCGTAAAAAATGTGAAACTCTAATATATAGTTTTATATCTTTGTCAAAGGGATTTTATTATATTTTACCATCTTTTTATTGCGAAATGAAACAAACTTAGTATACAAAATGCCAATTTTAGATGCATATAATAATACTTTGACTATATTTTTATTAGACTTTTGCGGTGTTATTACAAAAAAGTTAAACACGTGTTGAACGCTTGCTTTAAAAAGGTTACGTTTTAGATGTATCGCGCTTGCGGTATGTTTCGCCATCTTGCTTATCTATTGTCTCACTTTGGTAACATTAGGTTACACTTGCCAAAAAAGGATAACGCAAACTTACTTCGGGCGAGCGCGGTGCATTTTGTACGAAACCTTTTTTAAACCAAGTATTTAACTTTTTTGTAATAACACCGTCGGTGTTATTTTACGCAAGACCGAACTTACGGCTATACTCAGAGCGGTCAACGAGATTGACGAAGACTGTACAAGGTCCATAGTGCGTGCATTTGCGTCTCGAATGCAAGCAAGCTAGGACTGTAGCTAAATGAGGTAGGACAGCATTGGTTGCAGGTAGAGTGGAAGTAAAAAAACACACCATATTTGATTTGCCACGGGTTCTGTTTGAGCTATTTTTGAGGTAGGGCATTGTGATTTCAAGGTAGGACATTGTCACACAGTGCCGCCCCCCCTCCAACCCCTAGTTACGGCCATGAAACAAGCGCTTAAGAATTAATTTTAATCTGCGTCTAGATTTAATCTCAGAACTACCAGACGTCGCAGACCTCCATTCGTTCATATTTGACATACCTTTCATCCGAAGTGCTTCGATTCGTTATTTATTATGCGAACTAATGGAGTGGAACACGCTGCCTGCATCTGTTTATCCTAAAGCATGATGTAGAAATCTTAAGAATAAGAGTGAATGAGCATTTACTGCGTGAACGTTTTTTTTTAGGCACTCTTGGTCCGCACCTTTTTTTTTGCTTACACGTAGTATTTTGTATACGTAAAAATCGTATCCGTGATCATATATATATTTTTTAGAAATTTATTAAATATTAACTGTTCAATTATTATTAACTATTTTTGGTTTCATGACGTTATTGTTTTTATAGCGCTTGCATTTCCATTCTTTATGACCATTTTTAGGTTGTAATCCACAATATCCCGTGCCGGAGCGTCCACGGCCCGACGAATGAACCTACTTATCGCGTGAACACGTTACATCCTAGGCCTCGTCCTCACTTTCCATAAGGTGGGACTGAGGTCATGCGTCTCACAGTGTATTATAAAAAATAAGTAATACATATCAAACTATACAATAAAATAACCATTTCATAACAATTACTAGAGATTCCTGGCTTCACATGAATGAAACGTCAGTACAATGTAAACGACGCTGGTCAATTTTCTGGCGAATTGATATCTACAGTAGAACATAACCTACTCTCTCCGCCAAGAAAGTGGCGAATCCATAAAGGATGTCCCCACGCTAATAAAAAAGGTAACGTTAAACTTGTGAAAAGGCAACGCGAGCCCGCCACGGCAGCGGTCGGCGAGCGCGGTGCATTTAATACGAAATTACTCACAATTATTTTAAATAATTAATACAAGCATTGTAATGTCATTGTAATAAATTAATCTTCATTTGTGATATCCTTAATGCTATGAATAAAACAACAGAATAAATCTTATATAAATTTATATTACATGCTTTAAATTTTAACTACTACATAATTAAATAAAACCTCGGGTTTAAAGGTACATCTATGAAATGATCACCAGTGTTGCCAGATTATTTAATAAAATCTTTGAAAAATATACAAAACCTCATTTTCATATTTTTTTAAATTGTGAAACATCCACGTGACACTATCAGAATTGTGGAATAACACCAGGGGGATGTCAGATTATATAAAAAAAAAATAGTAGAAAAACAAGTCTTTGTGATTTTTTTTAACTTCATTAAAGAATTTGTAAAAATACATCAAAACCTTTTTAAGTCGAACTTTAATGAATCGAAAAGCTTCATAACCCAAAATAATGTTTCTTTCACTTTTCTTAAGTCACAAAACTCCATTACTAAAACATTTAACCCTCTATAAATCTAAAAAATCATAAACAATCAGTGTCTGTACAAGCCAGTACGACACTAGTTTCCCCTTCATAATTCCAAAAAAATAGAAGACCTCTGTATTGCGTAAACAGCAATGTTTGATTTCCCAATGTACTAACTCTATCATTTGAAACTAATTGACTTGCAGTAAAATAAGTTACCAATTTGAAAATTTACCCAATGTTATTAGAAAGAATGTTGACCTCAAAAAATTGAATATTTACTAAACAAAACCAGCTTAAGTTAAAACCCTTTTTAAGTCTGAAACTATAACTCGAATTTTTTGTATTTCTTTTGAAGTCCAACTTAGAAATTCTATTGTATAACACTGGCAAACATGTTCCTGTTGATAACTTTGGAGAAATCATATAAACATTTGCTACCTTTATTTATAGTTACAATACAAAGCCTTTTTTATTAATTTCAATTGTAATTTCTGAAGTAATTCTCAAACATACTCAAACTGCTTTATTGAATCTTTAATAAATGTTGAACAGAGAAATAAATAACAATTAGCAGTACTTGATTCTTAACTAATATGAATATACACATTTCAGGTTTGACTAACAAAAACCACTATATCACACGTAATATTTTCTCAAACTTCACACTATATAATTTCCGACGACTGTTAACTCTTTACCAACTATCAATACCTTGTTCTCTTTTCTCAGATGATACAATAAATTGTCTCAGCAATAATCTTTGTAATCGTGTAATAATTCTGTACAACTTTCTTCATAAGACACATTGCGTGAAACAAGAACAGACTTAGATCCAGAATAAGATATACATTGTAAGCAATCAGTCTATTCTTTACATACAAATTTAATAATGAGTCCATTAACCTTGGTTTTACTTGCTCACTTTTATATATCTGGTATATCACTATAAAAAATGTATTGCAATCTGAAAAAAAAAAAAGAATTAAATTAATATCATTAACTATGTTCCTAAGAGTAGTACCTTTATGTTATACTAGCTCGTGCCCGCGAATTCGTCAGCATAGTAATAGTTATTTTGGGTTGACGCTAATATGCAACAGAAGCTGTCAAGAGGAAGAAATACAATGATTTTGAGACATTTTTCATTGGTACCCCACTCCTATTAGTCTTAGCGTGATGGTATATAACCTATAACCATCCTCGATAAAAGAGCTATATAACAGCAAAATAATTTTTCTAATCGGCTCAGTAGTTCCTGAGATTACCCCCTACAACATCACAAACTCAAATTTAACATAGATATTGTCAAGGGTAAATGAAATGCACACAAAATGCTTTTGAAAACCTAGTATAACATATACCAAAAGCTTCCCATAATAAACATAGACAACATCAGTAAATTAAACATAAACATTGGGTACATAGTTTCTGCAAAGTCATAAACATAACAACATACTAAAGGAAAAATGAATCTTCCTATTTGGAAAGGTAATTAACACGTAACTTACCTCAGCACTCCATAGGAGCTATTGAATTTGAGTTATCACCATAACCACTCAGACTACCCTGAAACTCTATCCCGCTGATTTGACTGTCCGCATTGAAGCTCGCTCCATAAGAATCATTACTCGGTGCATGAGACGTCTCCAGGTTCCCATCACCAGAGTCTGTCGCCGTCGCGGCGTCAGGTTCCGCCCAGTTAATTTTAAACCTAGTCACTCTCGGCTCCGACGCTAGAATATTCCGGACGACCTTATCAAACTGGGGCTTCGCTGGCGGATTCTCTCGCAATTCTGGCTCTGATTCACTATACTCGTTGTTTATGAAGTAACCGACTCTGACGAACTCCTGCCCGCGGTAGGAACACGTGAGTAAGACGACTGTGACTCCCAAAGCGTCGTTTTCTGGTATCCGCGTGACGTCAGGTGGGGGTGCTTGGAAGACAAACATGTGCCTGCCTTCGGGAATAGGACCCACATATATCGTGTCCAAAACTTGATCATGCTCCTCCGTTTCCGCTGAACCGACGTAAATCATCTTCCATTCTAAATCTTCCTTCAGTTCTTCAATACATTCAAAGGTTAGCTCGAATTGGAACGGGTTGAGAAACGGACTGGGATTATCGAGCACTACAACGTTTGTTATATGCACTTTTGCCATTATTTATAAGCTATAAAAATAAATAAATCTTAAAGATACTACCGGTAACGGTTTAGATAACAAAATATAAAAATAACGATTCTTTTTGACACGACGGAAAATAGTCTGTCGGCGAAATAATGACAATTATTTTGGCGGTTGAATTGGTCACGTGATCAAAATATGCTCCGATCGCAGCGCACTTGCGTTGAAAATAGGAACTTCTTTTGACAGTGACAGATACGTATAGTACCTAGTCGAAAGTAATAAAAACCGTTTTATTACACGCAAATATGGTTAAAAAAACAAAAAACCAGTAGTAAATGTTACACGATACAAATATAAACAAACTATGCACTTACATTTCGTAGAATTCACATATACTTATGAACTTACACGGAAAACTACACAACAATCAACTATGACAAGCTATCATTAGTGCTGCCAATGCTTACCATCCGAATTCCCTAAAAATATTGGTCATATTCTCTAATTATGGCCAGAAGAAAGTTGGTATTCCGGGTTGTTATTATTCAAGAAAAAAAAATGTCTTTGGATAATAAATAAATAAAATGGTTTATTGATTTGAATATTACTAAGCCGCAATTATCAGGTATCTAAATGCATTACGTAACGTTAGTGGTATGTACCACCTTTTGGTACAACGTTTAACATAACATAATATATATTTAAACTTTATTAGCACCCCCATGACTCTGAGTATTACGTCTAATTTTATATTGAGGTAATTTTGTCTGCAAATGACATGTAGAAGGTGTAGCCTGGGTAGTAGTTGTTGATAGAGGTTGTGAATCAAAATAAGACTTAGAGTGATCACAACCAGAAGTTTCATAGTTGTTGCTAGATAACTGAGTCAACATATTTTCAGCAACAGATTCTATACAATTATTTGTAGACATCGTGTGTTCACATAACTGGTTTTGTGAACAATTCAATGCTGATAAAGTATATTTAATATAATCTGTCTTAATTTCTAGGTCAGCCTGTAAGAGCTGTGTGTCATTGTTGAATATAACCTGATTTTCCAAGAACTGTGATTTCGAGTATTCAATTTTTTTTCTAAGTAATAACTTTTCACGTGTAAGTATTGCTAAGGATCTATTCTTATTTTTAAATTTAATATTTTTAATACACTTTTTAATTATTTTCTTTATCCTAATATATTTTTTTATGTCTTCTCATCACAGGACGGGCTGAGATTGAACATACACAATTTATATTACCCATTGTTTGACACTGAATTAGTATTCTAGACTAGTGTCTATATTAATTCATTATACAGTATTTTAGTTAATACTCGTTTCTGATTATCAACTTGTAATTCCAGGTCAGAAATTACTTTATGGGAGTTATTTAATTCATATTCTAGTTTTGTAATATGACTAAGAGCATGCTCATTGGTGTCACTACACAATAACTTCGATACACTAAGATAACACTATACAAAACCGATCTTAGCCTTCTTCTCGATGCGACGCGACCAACCAAATCATTTGAATTCAAAAACTATATTAAAACTACATACGATAGAATAAAATACATCAGGCCTATTTTTGTCAAAGTTAATAAATAGTACGATATGAATTATTTTTATTGGGATTGATAATGGTTAAGTATAAATGTGAATTCAAGATACTGTTAAATATTAACAGTATATTTTTTTTTGTTGTATCTTTACATTATTTGTGTCTTTAAATAAAATTGGTTGTCTGTAAATTCAGTTGCGGACGATAATATTACATTACCAAATGCTTAGGACTATTGCGTATCTCGATCACTTGTTCCGCACTTTCAGTTGCAAGCTCGGTTCACTCGGAACGTGACAATGAGACATGCTTCCTCGTACGTGCAGCCGGCGTTCATTGATTTATAAGGCGTAAGACGTTATCACGTCAAAAAGAGTAATTTAAAAAAGTAATTGTGACAACTTATTCTTTTTTTATTCGATTTTCCTTTAGACTACGTTCCACTAGAAGCTCACACCGCTCACGCTCACGACTGTGAGATTTCCTGTTCCACTAGCTCGCGAGCGTTTCGGTCGTAAGAGCTAGTGGAACGCATTTGTGGGCGTTTTGAGCGTTCAGATAAATAATAAAAATGGCGATCTAGAAAAGATAAAACAAAAGCTTTCATTAAATTCATTTAAGTATATTAAAAAAACAATGTATAATTCAATTTTTTTATTTTAATTATCATAAAAACATAAAAAATGACCTTATTGGTTAAATGAAAAATATTAAATTACCATGAAATGATTATAAATTAATTTCTAAATTAAATTTTAGAATTCACAGCATTTTACAAAAGAAGTAAATTTATCAAAACTTTATTACATATTTCATTTCATATTTCATTTACGTATTTCGATACAATATGCTATTTAATATAAATATCCTATACCGTATCAAGTAATGACATTTTCACGGTCGCCATCTTTATTGAGAATCCCGCCAATTTTGTCAACGCACACGTCGACCCGCCTTCAGACATAGGGCGTCGTGAGCTTCGCGTGAGCGTATGTGATGACGTTGTAGCGTACTGGCCATAGAACATTGTCTCTGGCCTTTTTCAAAAACAACGACGTATTCGTTGTCACTAAAAAGATACAAAATTTTCCTCGACAGAAGTGGACATTAAAAGTTTCGGTTGCAAAGTCAGTGTTTGATTTTATAATAATAACACATTGAACACGCCCCAAAATTCGTGACCCCGACGAAAAACCCCGTTGAAAAACGGTTCAAGCCTTAAACTTACCAAAATTAATATTCCTGGTACTGGCGTTTCTCTATTTTGTGATGTTTCCACAGATAGGCCGCGTCCGTATGTGACTCCAGAACTGCGGCGGGTTGTGTTCAATAAGCTGCATAATTTGAGCCATCACGGCGCACGAGCTACCACTCGCCTTGTCACCGAGCGGTATGTTTGGCCATCAGTTAATAAAGAATGTCGCGAGTGGTCGCGAGCGTGTCCTGCCTGCCAACGCAGTAAAGTCTCTAGGCATAATACCGCTCCTCTAAGTAATTTTAAAACCCCATCTGGTCGATTCCTCCATGTCCATTTGGACATCATAGGACCATTACCTGTTTGCGATGGTTATCGCTATTGCTTAACTGCTATAGACAGGGTAACGAGGTGGCCAGAAGTATGGCCGATGCTTTCTATAACTGCAGAAGAAGTGGTAGAGACTTTTACTAGAGAATGGATCTCTAGATTTGGCATACCACTCTGTATCACAACTGACCAGGGTACTCAATTTGAGTCTGACATATTCCGCAGACTCCTCATCACTTTTGCCACTACACGGGGAAGGACAACCGCATATCACCCACAGGCAAATGGTATGATAGAGCGCGTACACAGACAACTTAAGGCCTCTTTAATGTGTCATGAACAGTCCTGATTGAACGCTCTACCTTTTGTACTTTTGGGCATGCGCTCCGCTTTTAAAGAGGATCTCAAGTGTACAGCCGCCGAACTCATGTACGGTGAAACATTGAGACTCCCAGGAGAACTACTTGTTGCATCACAGAACCCTATTGGTGAAGATCCAGCTGATTTGGTTGTTAGGATGCGTAAACATATGTCGAACATTCGACCAGTACCGGCATCTCGCCATGGTAACCAAAAGTCATTCATATTCAAGGACGTATCAACAGCTACGCATGTATACTTGCGTGATGACTCTGTTCGACGCCCTCTTCGGCCGCCTTATACTGGACCTTATCAGGTTCTCGAACGGGCAAGTGACGGCAAAATGCTCACTTTGGACATTAAGGGTAAGAAAGTGGTAGTCAGTATAGATCGTGTTAAACCTGCTTTCTTCTCGGAAGTTACTCCTCAACCCTTAGTTCCACCATCTTCACCAGTCACATCCGTTCCTCCTATCCTCAAGCCACCTATAGACAATTTATTACTCTCACCCTACGTTACTCAATCTGGACGTCGTGTTAAATTTAAACCGACGCTAGATTTGTAACGAACTTTTATGTATATAGTTGTATTACTGCCATTGTAAAAACTTATGTGTATTATAATTATTTATTTTTTAAGACTATTGTAACTTGATGTTGTAACTCTAAGTCTTTAGTTATGTATGCTTTACCTTTTTTATACTTAATGTAAATATGTGTATAATGCTCTGTTTTGTAAATGTTTTTATACTGTGCTTTCTTTACTCCGTAGGAGGGTGGTGTAGCGTACTGGCCATAGAACATTGTCTCTGGCCTTTTTCAAAAACAACGACATATTCGTTGTCACTAAAAAGATACAAAATTTTCCTCGACAGAAGTGGACATTAAAAGTTTCGGTTGCAAAGTCAGTGTTTGATTTTATAATAATAACACATTGAACACGCCCCAAAAACGTCATCAATGACGTTTCCGCCACGACCGCAACGCTCGTGGTTGTCTAGTGGAACGGCGAAAAGGGCGTTGTGAGTGTTGTGAGCTTCTACTCGAACGTGCCCTTATTATCATAAAAATGGCTGTTGAGAAAATTGATCTCTGGTAACATTACTTTTATGTCATCGATGTGTCAGCTAGTAAATAATAATAATTGAATATGGCGTTTTTGCTTGTTGCGTTGTGTTCGAATGTTATCTATTGTTTACAAAGTGTTTCAGAGTGACCGTTATAATGTATTTCGTAATAAAGATTAAGATATTGTGATTTGCCACTGTGATTGTAAAGCATGAAGGTCATGCTTTAAGTGTTCATTTTAAAGAGAAAGGTCTGTTAATATTCTGAGGTATGTAATAATTCTATATACAAACTTACATATTTCATAAATGAACTTCCTGGGACGTTTATTCACCTATTCGCGTGCTGCATGTTACGAAACGTCATTAATTATTCATTGGAAATATTGTTTAGTTGTACAACTTAAAATATACTGTACGCTTTTCAATTCCTGCCTATTTAAGGATGCAAAAACATATTTCTGTATTGAGTCACCGTTGTGAATGTACAGTACACCCGTCTTTAGTACCGAGTACTTCTTAATTAATGCGAATATCAATTGTTGGACAGTTGCGTTTTAAGTTTCTCGGAAGTGTCACAACATACTCATAAAACACATTACTCTTTTACGAAACTGCTTAGAATTGTTCGTGACTGGATTTATTCAAGACTTTGAAGGTTTATAAACATTTTTCTCGCATATTCCACTGAATATATTCACATTTTATCATAATTTCACCTGATTTTAGCCGTGTATGTGACCAGAATAGGTAACACACTAGATAAAAAAAATCTTATTTGCTGACACTCATATTCAAACTGGGGTTAGACAGATTTTTGAAGCAGCACATTTCTATCTGAGCTGTTTTTGTTTTGACAGTGATGGCGATATTTACCTGTATATTCTAGCTTTATTTTTTCATTGCCTGAAAAGTCCGATAATTTTTTTTTATTTCTATTAATATAATCAACTGAACATCCATATATTGTATGGGTCCCCATTGATAATCACCGCTGTAGTACTGCTGTATTGTAGCATATTTGCTGAATGGGCTTACCAAAGGCTGGACTTTATTTTTATTCACACGTTTTTAATTTCTTAATATTATAAATACAAATATGAGTTTATTTGTTAATTATTCAACAGGTTATCATGAAACTTTGCAAATATTTTGTCAGGAGTATAAAAAACATCTGGGGTAGTTTCCCTCGCAAAGACATGTACATTTTGTATAGATTAAATCTATGTTAATGTTATTGAAGCCATAAGCAATCCGATAAGAAATATATGTAAGAGTTGTTGAGTTGAGTTGTAAGATATGTATGCTTGGTACACATATATGTTTCAACAACTCATACATATATGAATAGTTAGTTAGTGTAGGTTAGCTAAAATAGGTTGCGAATTGCCCTTATCAGGCAACAGCCAAGCCGAGGTGTGCCGTGCACCCTTGAGCTAGTTGCCAAAAATAAAATCAGCCGAGTGCTTAAAGCACTCACCTTAGTAGTCCGGTAAAGCTGTTAAGACCTTGCTAGGTGAAGCATAGTCAGTTTGAGAAAAAAAAAAGACATAATCAAAATGTCTAGTTATTTCTAATTGTATACTACTCTCCATTTCAGGAATAATTAGAGGACATGGCTACAGATAGAGATGAGGGTCCTGTATACTATAGAGAGATACAGAAGAACTCTTACCTTAAAAGGATACCGAATGAGCCTAGTATAAGTAAACTATTACCTATTGGACATAAGGTATGTTGAATTCAAAATTTAATGTTGGTAATATACTTTTAGAACTATAATTCCAAAAAATTTTTGAGTTAGAACTACTTTCTAGCCAGTCTTTTGCGTTTTGTATTTCATTACCCTTGTCAATTCAAACAGTTTACAGAACCTAATATCCTCCTTTCTATTTGTATATTTCTGTGATACATAATATTCTCAACATGAACATGAATGGGAATGGATTTACCAATGCAATTACTGTTTACTCGCAGTATCCCTAAATAATTAGTTACACAAAGGTAATATTAAGTAATTGTTATTTAAGTGATACGTCAATGTATATAATCTATATAATCATTCTTATTTATGTATATAGATTATGTATCTCTAATATAGTGGACCTAGTAATGTTCCGGTGCCATTGTAGTTTTGCCTCTCTGGTGTATCTTAGAGGTACCGGATGTGGTCATTAACATATACCAATTGAAACAGTTTAAGAAAACCTAAAGTCCTCTTTTTACTTATATATTTTTAAGATGTGCATATCCAGCTTTTTATAGGCCGGCATGATAGTGGCGACCGGCGATGGACAGAGTGTCAATCGGTGGTCGCTATTATTTTTGGATTGTACATGCTTACCATCAGGCATAGTGCAGTCACTTTGCCGTGCTACATTAAAAAAAAAATATATATATTATAATATTCTCAAGTGAAATATGAATGGGAATGGAAGACCTGAATCAAGCCACAGCTACGAGAAAAAAAAGAAAATTAATAAAAAGAAGAGTGTAAGTTATTACATGGTAAAAGTGAAACTGAATAATTTTTAAAAGAATGAGATGCATATCCTATGGAGGTGGTAAACATTGGTTTATAGGATTATTTTGCAATATTTCTGCATATATTAGGGTTAATAATGCACCGTCTCCCTTCCTTGGGAAACGTAGTGGGGAGCCTCAGGCTCCCAGGGAAATAGAGGCCAAAAGGCAGGAGTTATGGGAGCAGGCGGTAGAGCGGTGGATGTAGGACCTGGCGGACGCACGCTTCAGGACGTACACCGTCGACGCCGTCGGCCCGGTCCTGCGGGAGTGGATTGGGAGGAGATGGGGCTTCCTGTCGTTCAGGCTGATGCAGGTGCTGACCAGACACTGTTGTTTCGGGTTGTACCTGCACAGGAGCGCTCTCGGAGAGCCGACCGCCGCCTGCCATGAGTGCGGCGCTGAGGAGGATAGCGCGCAGCACAGTCTCTCTAAGTATGTTGCGTGAGAGGTGGAGCGCCGTACTCTGGCGGCGGTGGTGGGGGAGAATTTGTCGCTGCCGAGCGTGGTGTCGTCCATGCTTGGCAGCGAGCATGCGTGGCGAGTAGTGGCCTCTTTTTGCGAGAAAGTCATCTCGCAAAAGGAGAGGGCCCGTGAGGCGGACCCACTAAGTGGCCGTCTCCGCCAACGGAGAACCGGCAGGAGGAGGCGGCGTTTTGCCCAACTCCTGTCACCGTAGCCGGACCTGAGGGGATGCAGCCGGGGGGTTTATTCCTTCATTGCACAGGTCTGGCGGACGAGGGGAGGCAGCTGGTGTGTACCCAGCTGCCTCTCTATAGGTAGGAGCCCGGTGGCCACCTTCCGCTGGGCGGACGGTTGGGGCGTCTATCTAAGGGGAATAGTTTAGAACGATCCCTTGCTGCCCCAACACTACGGTCGGTCGGTACACCGTGGGGTTTTGGTCCATGCGAGTCGGACATAACGCACCCTCTCCCCTGGGAGGATGGGTATCCATATGGGATTTCCCCACGTTAAAAAAAGGGGTTAATAAGGCACAGCACGTTTTTTTTTAATGTGTGTGATAGTCATTACAATCCAACACAAAATTATGTACTATAATTTAGTAGCTTCTCTCTCTCCTTTTCTTTGTGTATGTTATGAGTACATAAAGAGTATTATACAATGTCTTACTGCCTAAAACGTTATATAAAAAATAATTCATAGCTATCTCTTCCTCTTTACACATTTTCTTTTAATGAAATCCAATTCATACCATCCCAAGAAGTTTTACTTAAAAATTATTCCCTATTTCATAAATGATAATTATCAATTCATAATATTAATTATCAATTCATAATATTAATTAAATAGTGCATGTTGCTTTGTAGACTTTTGCTATCTCGTCACTCTTTCTAGTATTATTTTTAGCTCTTGTCAGATATGTAATCAGAGGAAGGTTTCCTTTTCCAACTGACTCTTGGCAGTGTTATTAGTCACAAGAGTTCATATCTGTCATGTCCCAAATATCTATACATATAATAAGAATGTAAATGTAATGTGTCCGTACTTTTTAGATTTTTGGAAAAAAAAAAATTATATATATTGTTATATTTATTTTAAATGTCTGTCTGTCTGTTTGAACACGCATCACTGCTAAAGTACTGTGTTCATAATAAAATCTTTCCAACAAAATCATATAGTACTAGCCTCTGCCCGCGACTTCGTTCGTGCGAAATATATACTTTGGACTAACATTAACAAGTAGCGGAAGCCCTCAGGAAGAAAATCATCCCCGATTTTTAAACATTTATCATTGGTGCTCCACTCCTATTGGTCTCAGCGTGATGATATATAACGTATAACCATTCTCGATAAATGAGCTATATACCATTGAAAGAATTTTTCAGATTGTACCAGTAGTTCTACTACGTATCAATATATCTATATATTTCGATAAATTATTTTCAGAAACCGCCATTGAAACCAATGTGGACACAACTATGCGTTCACAATGGACGTACACCATACTTGGAACAGTATCCGGAGGCAGAACATCCGACCTCCTTAACTCACCGGCCAGTATGGCGAGCTTGTCTCTCTGCGGCAAGGCACGTCACGGGCAGCGTGAGGCCAAGACAGGGCCAAGAGTATGACTTCCTGATTGACACGGACCATGGCCCGGTCAGAATGTTGGCCCCGGATTGGTAATTATGATGATTTAAAAAAAAAATTAGCTATCTGAAGTGGATTTATATAACAAAAAAACACAAATCTCAACATGAAAACTCATATCAACAATTAAATAACCCCAGTAACACAACCCAGGAAAAGGTCAGCAACATGTAAATACATTTCTTAGTATACCAATAGTAACACTATTGTAATTAAATATTAATCATTACACAGTATAAAATAAAGTCCTGTCTGTCTGTCTATTCGCGATAAACTCAACAACTACTGAACAGATTTTCATGCTGTTTTCACTAGTAGATATAATGATTCGTGAGGAGGGTTTTGGTATATAATTTGTCAAAGTTTATTGAATTTATAATTCTTTTGGCGCGTTAGGGAAAAATGATGAGAGTAAATTTTTCGAAGGGCGCGCACACCGTTACGAAAAACCGACACCCTGAGATTAGCTATAGTCAA
This sequence comes from Antheraea mylitta, assembly GCA_014332785.1. Classification (NCBI taxonomy): domain Eukaryota; kingdom Metazoa; phylum Arthropoda; class Insecta; order Lepidoptera; family Saturniidae; genus Antheraea; species Antheraea mylitta. The sequence goes on along the minus strand of JACEII010000129.1, from coordinate 307,073 downwards.
CATTTTGTTTCTTTATTTTGTTGTTAATATTTCTTTGTATTAAAACTCTCAATGTATTAAATACCTTTTTTCTATTGTTAGTGTCGTTTTTTCTACAAATGTTGATTTTTATTTTGTTACGCCAAACAAATATAACTTCTAACGCGTGTGCATAAGTACACATACGAGCCAACGTCCGCGGGGCCTGTTAATGTATTCATATTTACAGACAACCACGGCATGCTCCAACTATAAATTAAATTTCAATAAAACAAAGTAATAAAATGATATAACCATAATGTGTAGGTGGTAGGCCACACTGAAGCTATTATTGGTTTCAGCATGTATAAATAGATCAGCTTGCTCTAGGTAGTACCACCCGACCCACAGAAAACCGACGTGAAGTATCAGTGCTTGCATTGTTGCATTTCGTTCGTTCAGTGAGAGCGCCGGGGATCCACTGCCCTTCCCCTTCCTTCTCTACTTTCCTCATTCCCCTTTCTCCATTCTCCTACTAAACAGGCTGACAACGCACTTGCATCTCCCATGGTGTATTGCTAGTCTAGGTGTCTATGGACGGTGGTGATCACTTAACAGCAGGTGACCCGCCTGTTCGTTTGCCTCCTATAATATATTAAAAAAAAACAATTATTGCTCTAAAACCACACCAACTAGCGAGAGTAAAAGATAATGCATAATGTACGAATACAAACTGAGCAAATCCCTTTCAACTTCCCCTTAATAGTAGAGGCAAGTTCGCGTTATCCTTTCTTCGTAAGTCTAACCTAACCTAACCAAAGCGAGACAAAAAGCAAAATGGCGAACATTCAGCGAGCGCGGTACATTTGAAACATAACCTTTTTAAAACAAGTATTCAATTCGTATTTAACTTTTTTGTAATAACATTATGATCATTTTAAGGGAAACAATGCAAGATTGGGTGAAGACACTTAGAAATAAGCTGGCGGAATTGAAAATCGTTAGTAAAGGTGAAAACGTGTATTGTGCACCTCCGGCTCCGCCTGTACCACGTGCAGCTGCCAGGGACCCCACATCCCCGCTGCCACCCACACCACCAGTACCACCAGACAGGTTAGCTGCATTATTCACGCTTAAAGTTTAGACAGTGGCAATATTCGTTTATCCAAAAATCTATGCATTACATTTTTATGAGCGCTTTTTTACATTTTTATTTACATTTGAAATTATTCTAAGGTTTTATTTTTATCCACATAGAATAAAATCGAATCGCGATTTTATAATGTGAGACATCGATTCGATGTTTAATATAAGTTAAATAATTGATTTTTCTAATTAAAAATTGTTTAATCGATCTCAGATCGTCATCCCTAGTTCGAAACTGTTGATTTAGTTCATGAGCTATCGCAAAATGTCGTTTCACAGGACTGAAAAAATGACTTTAAAATTTGTATCTTCGTATTTAGAACATATGGAATACTAAGTCCAGGCAGTACAGAAAAAAAAATTGAGATGTCACGGAACTCCTGGAAGATTTGAAACATCGATATTAGTTTGTATAAGTTATATGCATAAAAGAAAAGATTATGACAGGATTTGTAGATATACATATATAGTTATGTATGTACGCATAAAGCTGTACTGTGTAAATCGTATACAAGCTATTGATCATATTTATTTGTATTGAATATATTCATCGAAAGGCAAATCTAAATCCAAGTATTATGTAGGAGTCAATGTTTATAAGTAGGTCCGTAAATAGAATTGTTTGTGGGAGACAAAAAAAAAATTAAGGGAGCACTTTCACGTAACAGAAACGTAAAGTGAATAAATATTTGAAAGTTGTCAGTTTGAAATGTCAAAAGTAATTGTCGTCCACCATGTTTTGTTATCAAACTTGTCATAAAAAATTGCTTAAAGTGCCATCTACATAGCGGACCGATAACTAAAAATAGGCGAAGATTTTCCATACAAATCCGATTCTGAGAAGTGAAAACAGCGTGCTAGGCACTAGCGCGGTCTGTTTGACGGCATTTATCAAAGGCCATAGGACGTCGACGCATGCCGCATAACACTAGTAGAACGAGTGGCCGACAAAAAAGTTGGAATCTTATGTTTATACAAACAGGGTTGTAAATGTTTTTGAGTGTTTCGTTATTATTGCAAAGTTCGTCGTTGCCCGCGCCTATAGACGTTCCACATCAATAAGCAAATGAAGGAATCATAGCTTTTTCCTTCTATTGCAGTATAGATTGCATTATATAGTATAGAATCCCAGTAGTTTTATTCGCTTTATTATTGGGTTAAGCGTTCATCTTGTAACACTAACTTGTGTGCTGTACTCGACCGTAGTGCAAACCATTTTTGGCCACTTAGACATAATATGAAGTTATTAAAGTTCTAATGAGTAATTATGCTTGTTATAAAAACTATGCGTTCGCGATGTATAAAGTGAAATAAGCGATGTGGTGCGTATACGCCAGAGAGGAGAAGGGTACAGATAATATTGTTTACTAGCTTCTGCCCGCAGCTTCGTCCACGTGGATTAGTTACTATGAGCTATAATTAACACCCAGAGAAAGCTCACAAAAGAAAAAAAACGATTTTTTTTCGAACGATCATTCTTCATTGGTGTTCTAACTAAACGTGACGATATAGCCTCTAGCCTTCCTCGATAAATGTGTTATCTAACATTATAGATGTAGACATTTTGTAAAAAAAGTATATCTTGGTGTATAATTTTTTTTTTCATACATTGTCCTATGTGTATAATATATAATATTAAAATAATAAACAAAGCAGAGGAATTTGCAGGTATCGGTTAGTCAGATATAAATAGGCCATGTTGATCTTGTTTCCTGTTAAACATGGAATTTAAGGACTGGCCTATTTTATTATATTTAGATGATAACTGTAAAATGTACTCTCAGGGTACCAGGAATCGAAATAGCACCAAACCCACGACCAGCAACGGCCGAGACCCCAACACCGACTGAACCCACCCTGAACGAAAGTCCCACTTCCGATGCAGAAGAACCAGTCGATATATCCAGTTGGGATCCATTCTCCTCGTTGCCAAGTACAAGCCAAGGCCGGGATAGGAAAAGCGTCACAAAGATATGCGGGCAGAATATATGCCTCGACGATTCAATACTTAAACGAGATTCAACGGAGAGTGATGAGGAATTCTTTGCCGAGATCGATAGGACAGACAGTTCGGAGAATGTCAGTTTGGATGTTGAAGCTTTCAGGCAGACTGTTGTTGTCAGTGATGAGGTCGTCCAATCAACGGTGGAACATGAACCAAGGTATATTTAATTTAAATGTATATATGTGGGATCATGTGCTTGGAGAATTAAACATAAAAACCACCTCAAATAAATTTTATTCACTCCCAATACAAAAACCGTCTTATCTCTAATACACTCGTACGCCATCTGCTAATTACAACCTAGACAATCATACCGTGTGTCTCTTTCTATGATTTACGTTCCGTTTCCCACATATATATTGTTAAGTATTTTTAGAAGTAAACCTCTGAATTTTAGTAGTGGTAAGTCCATCCGCTTGTCTACTTCTCTGTCGTACTTAAATTGCGTTGTCATTAAAGTTACAATAACTTTTGAAAGAGGGAACTGTATTAAATAAAACAAAAACTAAATGATACTCAAAGATATGCTTTATGATTTTTTTGGTAAATTTTTATCGTGAATATACTACTTTACGAATGATTCGTGTCCAAACAGTCAGACATTTCTAAAAATGATTGAAATGTATTTTAACTATATTCTTAGACATCTGTAGCAATTTTTTTTACAAAAATCTAATAACCACAGACACATTAGATTTACATTCTTATAATATTTACAGTTTTATATTCATTTTTATCTCTTTACTAAAAGTGCCTGCGAACTCCGTTCTGCCTAAAGTATATTCAGATATCCTTTTTTTTTGCAGAAGAACCTTCTCGTGGCAATATCAAACACAACATCAAAATAATTAGCGAAATCGGTTTAGTTTTTCTCGTAATTTGCGCTCAGCAACATATTCAGCGATTCATTTTAATATTGTAGATTATAAAATAAAACAAATCCACAAAATATTAATAGGGAAATGTATAGTGTATCTGTGAAAAACTACTCTCTAACAATATATATTTGTTACAGTGATCGACCATCCAACATAACAGTTATTCAAGTCTCGAATAAGGACGCCCCGCATACAGCCATACCCATACTGGGTTCCGATAATGGAGTTTTCGATTTCGACTTCTCCAGATCCGAACCGGACCCTAATTTCGTGAACATAGTAAATACAGAAGTCAATGTCCATAACTCTAACGACTACGGAACCGTGTTTTCTGATGCCGATGACTATGGTCACCTTAGTTTGATGAGCACTGTCAAACTGACACCCGTCAATACGACAGCTGTCAACGTGACTGATCAAGAAGGCCTATATGAGAGGTTATGTATGGCATCAACCTCCGCAGAACCGAAACCGTCACCTCTGCCAAGAAGATTAAAAAACTCTGAGAAAACACGAAAATCATCATTACCGAATTTGGAAACTGGAGATTCCACTTACGAGTATTTATTTTTAAGTCAAGATAACAGTGGACACTGTGTAACTTTAAGTAATTCTGTTAGTACTAATGACAACACTGCTATTAGTAGTATGAATAATACCAACGCTGTTAGTACTGCGCTAGTGAATAATACCAATTCCGTTAGTACTGCGCTAATGAATAATACTAACGCTGTTAGTACTGCACAAGTGAATAATACTATATCCGTTAGTAGTCCGCAAGGAAATAATACCAATTCTGTAAGCATAGTCAGTAATATTGAAGTCAGTGAGAATGCGGTTAGTGACTATACAGATTATAGAGCTACGAGGTCAAATGTGGAGAGATCACAGAGTCAAAATTCTTATGATAGTTCACCAAGAAGACAATTAGAAAGAAGAGTCCATAATAACAGCCCGAAACGTGATGTGAAAATAGGTAAACTACTATATAAAAATTATTAACATAATTAATTTACTGGGTGGTAGAGCCATGCTGAAGTTATTACTGGTTTCAGCATGAATGAGTTAGCTCGTCCGGGGTCCTACCAACCGACCTACAGAAACACCCACGTGAAGTAATAGTGCTTGCATTGTTGCGTTTCGTTCGGTCAGCAATGCAATGCAAGCACTGTTAGTTCATATGGGTGTTTCTGTGTGTTGAGTGATAGTATCCCGGACGAGCTAACCCATTCATGCTGAAACCAGTAATAACTTTAGCACGATCTACCACCTACCAAACACCTGTCCGTGCTTGCTATCAATTAAACCATGATCAGAATTTTCTTCCTTGCGATGATATTATAATCTAAATAGCTTTAGATGCGTCATAAGCGGTTGGACATCTTGTTAAAACTGGGTTAGCTGACTTATTTTTAACGGCTGCCTCGTCAATTCATTTCGTCAACATATAACCATCTCTTTTACACGACCGATGTTGAGAATATGCCATCTTACTTACACAGTTTATCTAAGGCAGTGTGGCGTTACGTTTAAGGTGGTAGAGCCACGCTGAAGATATTATTCGTTTTAGCATGAATGGGTCAGCTCGGTCGGGGTAGTATCAACCTCTCACAAAAATTCGATGTGCGTTGGAGGCCCGTTTCCCATCCTCTCCTCTTCCCTCTCCTGTTCCATCGCCCATTTCCCCCATTCCCTAAAACACGGGCCGACAACGCACTTCGACTCCTCTGGTGTTGCTAGTGTCTATGGACGACGGTGGTCGCTTAACATCAGGTGACCCACCTAAAAAAAAACCATATTACTTTACGTATGTATGCATTATTTTGCCATTTGTTTTGTCAAAATGTAATGTAGGTAACATATCTACAGCTTTTTTGTTATAATATGTTGGTTACATGCTATGTAATTTACAGATAAACCGGAGACGGTTCAAACAAAGCCGATGTGGAAGAGAGGATTGACTGAACTGTCCTTACTGACTAGGCTAAGGTCACTGGGCAACGGAAAGAGAGGAGAGAGTCCATCTCGACAGGAGAATGAAACCAACGACAGGTAAAGTTAGTCTTGATTATTATGACTAATTATCTTCTTATACTTGAATATATAAAAAATTCAGTGTTGTTGTATATAAACATAGTCGTTTAAAAAAAACTACCTATGTCTGTCTGAAATTGGTCACTTACCGGTTCCAGTTGTGGTAACGCTGTATTTCAACATGTATTATTTCCTCTTTCTTATTCCGCATATTTTATCTATATTTTCGCAGGCTATTTATTATCTATGTATTTTATTTCAACCTTTTATTTCTTCAAAACGAACGGAACTCCAATCGTCGCCCGCGCCCCGTCTTCTAAGTCTGACCGTTTATGAGAACGCAAGCGATCACGCAAAGAAAAATAACTTGTACTGAGTATTGAGTTATTTATTGTATTATGGGTTTACGAATATTCTAGGGACTGCGGGGAGATGCGGTGGGGTGTGCATATACATATGTATCAGTTTGCTTTATGACATTGTAGAAAATCTTTAAAATGTTCATGATGAGGAGTTGTATTATTATGTTTTAATGTGAAACATCTATAGGCGCGAATAAACGTGGTAATTGGCGTGGCGATACAGGCGAGTGTGTGAGACGTGGCGACTCGATGTCATGCGCAAGCGACTGTGCGCAATCTCTTGCCGCATTGGGGTCACATACCTACAGAGTAATTCGACAATCTGAGACTCATTCGATTCCAACAATTTCTATGTTTCACATCTGCCAGGCATCCCGTGACGACTCAATTTTTTTTGTTTACTCATGATTTGTTATTAGTATAGTTTAGTAAATAATTATTTCCAGGGCTACAGTGACATCTGCCAAAGTGACTCATAGATCCAGGACTGAGACCAGGGTTGACCCTAGCAGACGGAGAAGCAGTTCTTTGAGCAATGGTATGGCCTTGTAATAATTCTTTATGAATAACTAATTTAACTAATTTCTTTATGAATAATTAACATATGGCCTCAGTCGTGTAATCTATCTATCAAGACTTTATATTTTATTCATAATCTTGTGTTATTCGACTCTATATTATGTTATATTGGTAGTGTTTTGCGTAATAAAGTTTGGTTATTGTGCACTGGTTATGTGGACTGTATATAAATTAGCTGGAGGTAGCCACCCCTTGAAAAATGTATGCCGGAAGTATTTCCTTATAATCGGGATAAAAACTCACTCATTTGATGATATAATATGTCTTCGTTGCCGTTGGTGAGAGCACCAGTTTTTCCAAATTAACACACACAAAACAGAATTCCGGGCTGTGGTGTCGGGAGCGAGTCCGAATGTAGTACATAAGTGCGGGTTCCGAGCAGGTGACCGATCATCCCCGGTTTTGCCGTTGACAAAAGTCGAAAAGTATTTTTCCTCCCCCAACCAATTTATGTACCGAACAGTTGTCGTCCGGAGCAGAGTCTATACGATTGAATGAGTACCTAATAGGTTTTTTTTTTTCTCGAACTGACTACGCTATTGACCTAGCAAGGTCTTAACAGCTTCACCGGACTACTACCTAATAGGTCTTAGAGGCACGCTGAAGTTATAACTGGTATCAGTGTGAAAGGGTCGGTTCCTTCCCGGTACTACCACCCCACATACAGAAACACGTGAAGTAACAGTGCTTGAATTGTTGCATCTCGTCCGGTCAGTGAGAGCGCCGGAGGCTTACCCTCGTCCCTCTCCCTTTTTACCTCCTATGTTATATTAAAAAAAAAGAGTATCGAATCAAACGTGACATTCTGTTTCGTTAACTGCGCGTACATAATACTCACTTTAAGGTTTAATTTGCTTGCTCAGAGTCCCCGTCGGCTTCGAGGAGTGTGAACGGGTTGGGAGGCTACGGGCCCACCAGTGGGCCGGCTGTAGGGCGTCTCCAGCCGCTGAGGGTGCGGCAGGCGCGTTGGCTGGTGGCCGAGCAACGCAGGGGTGCAGCGCATGTCGCATCAGTCACCCAGTCACATCCACCGCTCTTCGTCGACTGGAACAAACAAGTCTGGTCAGTCAAACGAGACAATTTTTTTAACTATCCAAAAGCCTGTCTTCGCCTGCATCCGTTTATTATCTATACTTAATATTAAAGTTGTGCCGGATTTGAATGTAACCTCATCGAATTGTCTGTGGCTCCCTCTGGGAACACTTCCTTTTTTTTGTATATTATAGCAGGCAAACGAACTGCTGGGTCACTTGATGTTAAGTGGTCCTCGCTGTCCATAGACATTAGCAACATCAGGGGAGTCGGAAGTGCGTTTGTGTTTAAGGGGGAGGAGGTGGTTCTCCGGCGCTTTCACTGACCGAACGAAACACAATATTACAAGCATTGTTACTTGGCGTCAGTGTTTCTGGGTGTGGGGTGGTAGTATCGGGAACAAATCGACACATTCATGCTGAAACCAGCTATAGCTTCAGTGTACCTATACGACCTACAGAACTCACTCTTTTATGAGGAGAGGAGGTGGTTCTTCGGCGCTTTCACTGACCGAATGAAATGCAACAATGCAAGCGCTGTTACTTTATGTGTATTTTTTTGTGTGTCGGGTGGTACCGGGTACCGGGGGCGAGACGATACATTCATGCTGAAACAAGTTACAGCTTCAGCGTGGCTCTACCACCTATACAGACCTTTTTCTTTTATTTTGACAGATATATCTTTTTTCTTTCGATATACGTAATTCCGTACGCGCACCATTATTTACTGTCTCCTTGCTAGCTAACAGCATTCTACAGATTAGTTTGTTTTTTTCCAACTGACTACGCTATTGACTTAGCAAAGTCTTAACAGCTTCAACGGACTACCTACAGATTAGTGAATAGTTTGATGATATAAATAAATTAAAAAAAACTATACAGGGTCGCGCGTTGGGGTCCCGGTTGTGGGCGGTGGTGGGGACGGTGCGGGGATCGCGTCGCGGGGGTGGTGGGGGTGACGCCGCGTGACGCTGCGCACGCGCACGCACTGCTGCAGCGTGCGCGCCCGCACCCGCACGCACGCACCGTACGTACTACCCGCATTCTCATACCCGTACGAATTAGCCAACAAAGAACCGGCAATAATTAGATTTTTTTTTTTTAAGTTATACTTCTCTTGGCGCGTTACGGGAAAATGATGAGAGTAAATTTTAACGATGTGCGCGCACGCAGTCACGAAAAATCGACACCCTGAACTTAGCCATAGTCAGCATTCTGTTTATTTGTATTTTTTCTATTGTTGGTGTCGTTTTTTCTACAAACGTAGAATAAGGCGAAAGATAAAAGTTTTTGAAAAGTTTTTTATCATGTTAAGCCAGAGAAGTATAACTTCTAACGCGTGTACATAAGTACACACACACTTTTATTATATCTGGTAGGTCACCTAATGTTAAGTGATCACCACCGTCCATTGTTACACCAAGGGAGTCGCAAGTGCTTTGCCAGCCTGTGTTGGGGGAGGGGGAGAAAGTAGGGAGAGGTGGGTGTCCAGCACTATCACTGACCGAACGAAACGCAACAATTCAAGCACTGTTACTTTACGTGGGTGTTTCTGTGTATCGGGTGGTACTACCCTGAGCGAGACGAACCATTCATGACGAAGCCATTAATAGATTCAGCGTGGCACTGCCACCTAGAACCTCGTTTACCTTAAAAACATAGTTTACATTTTTTTTATGTATACACAGAGAGAGGTGTCATGTCCAGACATTACAATCGTAATAAGGATATTTTAAAAAATTTAAGCAATCTCTTGATTTTTTTTTTGTAAGCAGCACTTCAGATGCCATTCTTAAAATGTGATAAAACAACATATATTCTTTTTTTTTATGCCACAAGGCAGCAAGCAGACAGACGGCCCAACTGATGGTAAATGGTTACCGTTGTCTATGGACAACTGCAACACTGAGGGCATCATTTTTGTATTGCCTACCTTATGAGCTGTGTTCTTGAGAAACTCGAAAAAATAAATGTTTTTGGAGCTACCCTCAAATCAGTTCAAAAATTCCTTATTCAATTCAGACTCTGACAAGGCACTTAAGAATTTCAAAGGGGGTGTAAGGAGTGTCGAATAACATCATAAGACTTGAGACACCCAAGCCAACCTCACCTGCACGTGGTGCACCCTGCTGATCAACGAACGAGGCAATGGCGATAGCGGGGTGGTAGGGTTTTACAGCCCGACTGAGTCGCAACCACCATGTATATGGCGAAAAAATCCGTCATAGTGACTCGCTTCTGCGCGTCGCGTTTCGGGATCAGCCTGTGCATATCCAGCTTATTACAGGCCGGCATGATAGTGGCGACCGGCGATGGACAGTGTGTCAATCGGTGGTCGCTATTATTTTTGGATTGTACTGTGCTTACCATCAGGCATAGTGCAGTCACTTTGCCGTGCTACATTAAAAAAAAAGCTACCATCGATTCGGACAAACAACCCTCTCATCAAGAAGAACCAACAAGGAACTTGATTTGGGTTA
>JACEII010000129.1:284373-296590 GCA_014332785.1 Antheraea mylitta | reverse complement strand
ATAAGGTCAGCTATTAGACAATGAAAGTTTTGCGAAGATCAGATTAACGGTTTTAGAGTAATATTGTGAGCAAAGCCACGGTTACCAGCTAGTATAAATTAAAATTGCTTGAATTACTTTTTATAACGCCAGCTATCTGCAAATGTAAATTTCGCTAAGATCAGTCTAACTGTTTTGGAGATAGCGTTGCGGGCAAAGTCACGGTTAACAGCTGGTTTAAATTAAAATAGACAGAATTATTTTTTATGATGTCCACTATCTGTTAGTGAAAGTTTCGTGAAAATTAGTCCAACCGTTTTCGAGAAAGCATTGCGGATGAAGCGGCGGTTAACACTTAGTTTAATTTAGAGTAGCCTATGTCACCCGCGGTAATTTTAGCTATCTGCCAGTGAAATTCCCGTCAAAATCGGTTCAGCCGTTTCGGAGATTAACCGGAACAAACAGACAGACAGACCGACAAAAAAATTTAAAAATGCAGTGAAAAATTTCTATTTTGCTGTTATATACGGACACTTTAATTTTTATTATATGTATAGATGGACTACCGAGCCTAGCTCGCGGTTCCTTAAAAAACATTTTTAAATTAAAATTAACTGTTAGGTTTGCCTCATAAAATCAGAATTTTTCACCAAAAAAAAATATATATCTCTTTGCTTTCACTCGGATTCTAACTGGAGTTCGACGGATTTTCGAAAAAGCATATTCCATCTGAGCTATTTTTGTTTTGACAGCGCCGGCGAAATTTACCTTCATATTCTAGCTATATTTTTTCATTGCCTGAAAACTCATTTAAAAAAAGTTTTCTATGAATGAAATCTAGCTTGATCGATTTATTCGTCCCCGAAATCACCTACATACTAAGTTTAACGGAAATCGCTGACGCCATTTCCGAGATCCTGAATATATAAAAATATACAAGAATTGCTCGTTTAAAGGTAATTAGATTCAAAAGTCGAGACAGTCATAAGGACTGCAGACAGAGTTGAAAACTCAAAACAAAAAAATAAATGTGTTCCCTTTTCAATTTTCATATTAATTACACGGTCAATGACAATATTACAATATTTAAATTTCAGTTTTTTTGTTGTTGCGATCACTACTAACGTTAGCGTAGTTTTCATATCTAATTGCACTTGGAGCAGTTATTATATACATTTCTTAAAGTTTTTAGTGGCATTTTCGAATGCCATATAGTTGACTATACGAGTATATTTGTTCATATTCTTGTGTTATTTGACTTTCTTTTGTGTAATATTGGTGGTGTTTTACGTAACATACTTTGGTTATTGTGCACAAGTAAAGTGGATGGGTAATAATACTGAACCTCCTACCGTGAGGTCCTCCCAAAAATAAAACGGCGAGATCGAGTTGAGACGTATAATGAAAACCTAAAATTACCGCGGTGGCCATCTCTGCCTACCCTTTGTGTGGGCGGGCGAGGTACCTTGTCAGTGCTAGGCACTTTTAAGTGGTATTCAGCGCGACTCGTAAATACGAGCCGGTCGTTAGGTGAGACCGCTATATTAGCGGGTGGTTGTCTCCTGCTTCTGGCTTCGAGTTTTGTTTGATTTAATTTGTGTTTTAGCCTCCCTCCTCCTCTGGGGTGACTAGATCTCTTGGAGACGGTTTTGTCCGTCGGTCTGGCGGCCGCGCATGAAGCGGCGCTATCCCTCTAATTAGGGGGAAGCTAGTTGCGTCCGCCCGACGGAACATGGCTGTTGCCGTCCTGGAGATGTAGGCGTCAAGATCCTCCCACCTGAGGTCTCTTTTGATGACGTCGTTTCTGACGTAACGAGGCGCCTGAACTATAGTCCTCAGACTTTGCCGCTCTTGGATGCGTAGGCGTTCCTTTTGGGTGTTTGATAGGTATGCGTACCATGCCGGTGCCGCATATGTCAACCGTGACCTTATATACATCTTGTATATAGCTAGCTTTGATCTTATGGGTATTCTGGATGCTAGAATAGGTCGGAGTAGTCCTCTCGTGGCTTTTACACGTCCTATGATATTATCAACGTGTTTGACAAATTTCATTTGTGCATCAATTTGGACTCCCAGGTATTTGGCTTGCCTCAGCCATGGCACGCTCTGACCCTGTAGGAGTAGTGGCGGCGGATACGGGTGTGTTCCCGTGATGAACGCCTGTGTTTTGGCGACATTGACCGTCAATCTCCACCGATCTAGCCAGTCTGGCAGAGCCGCCATAGTCGGACGCAGATAGTCTGCGGCGTATTTTTTGTTTGCTGAGGACGCAAAATACGCCGCATCGTCTGCGAACAACGCTAGCTCTGCCCGGCCGACCCGGGGAATGTCGTCGGTATATCGCGCATATAACACAGGCGACAGGCAGCTGCCCTGGGGTACCCCAGCGCGTACTGGGCGTTCCGTGGAGGATACCCCCTCGACCGTCACTACCACCCGACGATCCTTGAGGTATGACGCAATCAAGCGTATTGTTTTCCTGGGTATGGGAGACATCGACAGTTTGTATAGCAGGCCCTCATGCCATACTCTATCGAACGCCTTCTCCATATCCAGGAAAACCGCTGAGAAGTAGTGACCTCTGTTGGCACTATCCGACATCTTATGCAGTACTCTTGCGAGTTGTAATGTCGTAGAGTGTTGCGCTCTGAAACCAAATTGTTCATCACGCGGTTGCAAGTGTGGTATCAGATGTCGTAGGAGCAGCTTCTCAAATACTTTTGATACTGTGCTCAGCAGAGTTATCGGGCGATAACTTTCAGGCTTTCTTGTATCTTTCCCAGGTTTAGGGATCATAGCTACCCGTCCGATTTTCCAAATAGATGGAAAGTGACCCGAGCGCAGTATGCCATTGTACAGCCGCGCCAGCGCGGCGACGGTTTTTGCCGGCAGATGGCGCAGTGCGGCATTAGTAATTCGGTCTGCGCCCGGGGCTTTCTTAACATTCAGTGTACGAATCGCTTTGAATACTTGCGACGGGGAGACAAATGCCGGTTCTTCTTCCCGTTGGGGCATTTCTTCAAGTAGTGATTGTACATGGGTGGTGACCATGGCTTCGTGCTCGCCATTCGTCACTGGATTTGGTGTGAATTGCAGCTCTAAATGGTTTACAAGTATTTCTGCCCGATCCGCGGCGCGGTAGTGCAGATTTCCTTGAGCGTCATATAGCGGCTTTATTGCAGGCTTCTCAGTAGATAATTGTTTACATAGACGGTGGATAGAGGGCATATCCCCGTCTATGGAATCTATGTGACGTTCCCACGACTCTGTGGCGTGGTCGTCAAGAGCGCTCTTGATACGCTTAGCCAGACTATTAAGTCTAGTTTTCTGCATGGGGCAGCGTGTTGTCTGCCATTGTCGTCGTAGCGACCTCTTCTCGGCAATTAGTTGTGTGATTCGTGCGGGTAGTGGGCGGTGCCCACCCCCGCGACCGGTGTGCGACGTTGTTGTGGTCGTTGCTTCGATGAGGGCGCCACTTATACAAGTGCAGAGTTCACTCGCAAGGCTTTCGACTTCCTCGGCCGCTGAGGTTGGATACGACCGAGTATTGTCCTGGAGGATTCTAGAGAATACACCCCAGTCTACCCTTACTCGCTTCTCAGGTGCTAGGATGCGAGTGACTTCTTCTGTGAGCGTAAGTAGTACCGGTCTATGGTCAGACGGGAGGTCCGGCAGTACCTCCTGTGTTAGCGGCGTCTGCAATCCTTTAAAGATTGTGATGTCAATGACATCCTCCGATGCGTATCCATAATGGGTGGGTTGGTCAGGCCCCTCGATATAGTAATCATGGAGTATCGCATCGTTGTATAGTGCAATCCCTTGAGGGCAGGTGCGTGACGAGTTCCACCATGTATTTTTGGCATTTAGGTCGCCTGCAATTATGGTAGGACAATCGCTATCTAGTAGTGCTCTTATTTCACTAACTTCAAGGTGGGTTGAGGGTGGCTTGTAGGCGGCAAAGATCTTATATTCTCGCCCGCTAATCGATATGATGACGCCAAGGGCATATAGAGATGTCATCGCTCGATATGGTATCACTTGATGGATGATGTTCCGTTTGATGATCACCGCAAGGCCCCTTATCGGTGTGCCCATCTCGTTCCTTTCATCCTTTCTGTAGACGCAATAGCGAGAGAAGGCGTACCTCTCGCCCTCCCTCAGCCTGGTTTCAGATATGAGCATTATATCTATATTGTGCTCTCTGAGAAAGTATTCGACCATTCTACGTTTCCCAGAGAGCGTTTGAGCGTTCCAATGAACTATTTTAAACGTGTTAGCCATTGGTGAGCCGTTTGGACTTCAACTTCCTTATACAGTAACCTTGTAGGTCAGGGCATTCTAAGGCTATCTGAATAAGGAACTCCTCATCAGATAATATTTGCCCCTTTGTCCCTTCTTGGTAACTCACTTGCGTGTTTGTTCCTGGTGGGGGAGGTGGGGGCGGTAAATTCGTGGTTTGAGGCTTCTTTTTGCCTCTCCCTTTTCTAGCCCTCTTAGTGGGTGCTGGTTTACCCCTCTGCGTGGCATCATTTGCCGGGGCCATCAGTGAGCTTCCTGTTGCCTCCTCTACCATTGTAGGTGCGGGGGCGGAGTCGCCTGTCCTCCTTCCCGACCTCACAGTACGGGCAACGGTCCCTGCGCTTTTGTTTCGACGTTCTTGCTTGTATACCGGGCACTGCGCGGCATTATTCGCTGTGTGCGGGCCGCCACAGTTTGCACATGTGGCGGGCTCCTCTCTAGGACGCGGGCATTCGTGGGCGGGGTGGGCCTCCCCGCAGCGCACACATGCCATCGGCCGGTGGCAATTGATCGAGGAGTGGCGGAATGCTTGGCACCGGTGACATTGTGCCGGTCCCTTTTTCCCTCTCCACGCCTCGATCTTGATCCCAGGCATGTACATCAGCTCGTCCACTTCGTAGATTGCCGGTACGAGGTCTGGTGTTCGCTTCAGGACACAATAAAATATGTGTCCTGGTCTGCCGCCCTTCCCTTTGATAGGTCGGACGTACTCCGGTTCAAAGTTCTTTTCTCTGAGGGCTTCGATTACGTCTTCGGGCTTGCTGTCCGCTGGTAAGCCTCGGATCGCAACTTTGAGGCTCCTCTCGGCCGGTAGCGAGTAGCAGAACCAGGCTACATTCTCCTCTTTCTCAAGTTTCGTGAGATATGCCTGTATGACCCTATATTCGTTATGGTCCTCAGGTATAAATCGTACCCCTTGGCCGTAGGGGCGGGCGTTCGGTCTGCGTCCCAGCAGGCCCGCCAACTGCTTAAAGTGGTGTGCCCAGTTGGGCAACTTTTCCACAATCAGTGGCGGGTATCTAGGTCGCTTCTCTTGTCTCGGTTCTTGGGAACTTTCCGGGACATCGACTGTTTGCGGGGGCGGCAAAGATTGCGGGGGCGGCAAAGATTGCGGGGGCGGCATTGCTTCTGTTGCTGTCATTGCCGGCTCAACTGACTGCGGTCGCTCTTCTGTGACCACGGTGGTTGTTTTTGGCGGACGAATCACCGGTCTGGGTGTCGGTTCTGAGGTTGTCACAGCAGCATATGTCTGTTGTTTTGTGTTAGAACTCCTGTGCATTATTGAGACGCGTTCTGTTGCCCGAGGCGTCTCTACCGACTTTCTTTCAGCGGTTACGGCTTCTTCGCGGCTCGTGGACGGTTTGGGAGCTTTTAAAGTTCCCGTTTGGGTCGCAGAGGGCGTTCGTGTGGGCGTTTCCCGGCTTAAACGGGCTTCTCTTTGAGGTTGCGGTTGTGAAGCCGCAATTGTCGTTCCCGCGTCTTGTTTTCGCGGGGTAGTGGCTGCTCGAACTGTTGTATCTGAGGCGGGAGATACGGATTGTAGGAATCGCTTGTTCGCCATTCCTTCCTCGCTCTCAGTCGATTCTAATCTCCTTCGTTCGGCTTTGCCGGTGGGTATCGTCTCTGTAGGAAGCAGATAATCTGCTGGTTTTAGCATGCCGCCAAAGACTGCGTCAATAACTGACACATCTTCGCGGGTTAGCTGGGTTTTCCTTAAGGTGGCTTCTCTCATTCTAATGAAAATCATCATCCAGCTCATCATGTCCTCAGACATCCAGCCATCTTCGCGTAATCTGCTGATGAGTTGTGTTTCGTCATCGACAGTTATTGCTGGTGATTGGCTTGGTGTTGGCGGAACAGGCTTCGTTCGCGGGTCTCGCGGGGGAGAACGTTGCGTGGGAGTTGTAGATCGGCGTCCAGTAGGTATATCCTTAGTCTTCATGCTAGTTTCGGCAGAGTCCGGTAGGCGTCGCTTTGTCGTCGTTAAATCGGAACGTGATTGGCCCTCGCGGGGCACTTTTGGGGTTCCGTAGTCCGACATCGCTGTCGAACTACGGTGGCGGCGCTAGTGCGGCACGCCTTGCGCAGGTCGGGTGCGCATGCGCGATCCCGAGCGAGAAAGAGATATCTTCCTTCGCGACGCGATTACTAGTGCCTACGACCTCGCACGCGGGCGGCGTGGGCAGTCCAACCTAAAATTAATTACATGTTTGTGCCTTATACGTAAGTGTATGCGAATCTTGACACCGCCTTTTAGTCGCATATTGATTTAACAAGCGCCATCTCTTGACACCTTATGTAAACATACTACACCGAACAAATACCATGAAGCAAGGATTCTGACTTGCAACAAAAAGTCCCTGGAAAGTTCTAAGACGACGCCACCATCTTGTTGGTTCATTGAAATTATATCAAGAAACTTTTAATATCGTTACTCACTTGACAATGCCAGTAACAATATTCTAGAAGACTGGCTGCTACAAAAAGACACCATATCAAGAGTAATATACTGAAAAAAAAAAAAACATTTGCTATATAAGAATGATTGCTAATAATCACTTTCAAATATAAAACGTTTTTTTATGAAAATTGAGATTCTTCTTTGTGTTTATTATTGGGTAGGAATTAAGAACATTTTTTTTTCCATTTTCACAGGTAGACATACTTTTCCATCGAGTGCCAGTTGGTCAAATCTATGTAATAAACAAAAGAGACAAAGAGGCTATAGGTCAGTATGCTAATTGTAAGCTAGGTTTATCTATACTAATATAAAGAGGTACAGTTTGTGACGTTGTTGGGGATAATCTCAGGAACTACTGGTCCGATTTGAAAAATTATTTCCGTGTCACATAGCTAGCTCATTTATCGAGGAAGAAAGGAGGAAGGTTATATATCTTTACAGTAAGACCAGTAGGAGCGGAGCACCAATGAATAATGTTTTAAAATCGGTCTTTTTCCCTCTTGAGAACTTCCGCTACGTGTTAGCGTTAACCCAAAGTATTTAATCAGCACGGACAAAGTCACAGGCAGATGCTAAAAGTTACTTAAAGCCTCATAAGAAAATGTACTGTGTGTAATATAAACATTAATAAAAAATTTACAAAGATATCTTGATATATGATTTTGTCCTTCGTTCGAGCTGTCATGAAATTATGATATTTTGAATGTTGTCAACTAACAAAAATCTTTGTGTGTCTGATGCATCAATTATAGTAGTAATAGTATAAGTATAAGTAATAGTATAAGTATTATAGTAGTTGGATAATTGTTATAGGTCAGTATGCTAGTTATTACAGGCTATTATGGGAATTAATATAGGCCAGTTTGCTAATTGTTATAATCGATTTATTAACTGTTAGGTCAGTGTGCTAGTTATTACAAGTCATTATGTGAATTATTATAAGCTAATATGCTAGTTGTCATGGTTAATTTGCTAATTATTGTAATCAGTTTGTTAATTGTTATAGATCAGTATGCTAGTTATTACAAGCCATTATGTGAATTATTATAAGCTAGTATGCTAATTGTCAAGGTCAATTTGCTAATTATCATAATCAGTTTGTTAATTGTTATAATCTGTTTGAGAACTGTTGTAGATCAGTATGCTATTTATTACAGGCCATTATGCGAATTAATATAGGCCAGTTTGCTAATTGCCTAGGTCAGTTTGCTAATTGTAATAATCAGTTTGAGAACTGTTGTAGATCAGTACACTAGTTATTACAGGCCATTATGCGAATTATTTTAGGCCAGTATGCTAATTGTATAAATAAGAACAAGCCAAATAGATGCAGCTATTTCGAAGTATGCACGTATACACGGTTGACAAATCATTTATATATATATACTATTTTGTTTATGTCGCAGGTATAAAATTGGACAATGAGTGTAATATTGTGTCAGTCGAAGAGGGTTCTCCTGCAGCGCGCGCTGGCCTGCCTCCTGCAGGACGTTGGGCCCTCACAGAGGTCAATAATAGGACCTTAAACCTTATCAAGGTACCTTACTTTATCCTAATTATCAATTTCTATCAAATTTTCATGATAGTTGTTTGACGTAATTTAAATTTCCCCAATATCCCCCCATAGTTATGATATGGGTCTCTTTTTGAAGTTATACTTCTTTTGGCGCGTTAGGGAAAAATGATGAGAGTAAATTTTAACGATGCGTGTGCACACCGTCACGTAAAACCGACGCCCTGAAGTTAGCTATAGTCAACATTTTGTTTTTTGTATTTGTTGTTTGTATTACTTTGTATTAAAACTTTCAATGTATTAAATACCTTTTTTTCTATTGTTAGTGTCGTTTTTTCTACAAACATAGAGATAAGGCTAAAGATAAAATTTTTGAAAAGGTTTTTATCATGTTACGCAAAAGAAGTATAACTTCTAACGCGTGTACATAAGTACACACATTTTAAATTTATTCTGTGAGAGATCCACAGTTCTACATCGTTCCCACGTATGATGATACCACATGAACATTTCTCAGGTTCCGGTTTCCTCACAATGTTTTCCTTCACCGTTAGCTGATAAAGTTACCAATTTATTTTTTATGCTAAAGGGCTAATGCGAACAGGCAGACTGCCCATTCGATGGTTAATGATTACCGTCTCCTAGGGACACATGTAATGCCAGGGTTATCGCTGTTGAGCTTCCAACTTTGAAGGGTATGTTTATATGATATGAGGCAACAGAACAGGTGGGCCACTTGATGTTAAGTGATCACCACCGTCCATAGACACTTGCAACACCAAGGGAGTTGCAAGTGCGTTGCCAGCTTGTGTTGGGGAAAGGTGGAAATGGGGGGAGGGAGTGAAAAGGAGAGAGGGAAGGTGAGGAGAGGTGGGCCTTCGGCAATCTCACTGACCAAACGAAACGCAACAATGCAAGCACTGCTACTTCAAGTCGGTGTGTTTCTGTGGATCGGGTGCTAATAGTCGACCCATTCATGCTGAAACCAGTTAAAGCTTCAGCGCGACTCTACCACCTACAACCCCTTTCAATCCTTTTTTTTTTTACTTTAAACCATTATGGGTCTCGGGACTTGAGTGGTTAATATAATCAACGACGCAGACAGAGTCGCGGGAGTGTGTTAGTTTAAAAATGTAAATCCATCTCGAACTTTCCAGGGTTGTGAGGAAGAGATGAACCTCATCAGTTTAAACGGCACCGAAGTCTCAGTACTTCTCCAACCTTCAATATTCGTTAAAAAGCTACGAACTGTACTGAAAGGAAGCAAATCAATTCTAGGTCTCAGATAGAAACAAATAACACATTATAATATGGGAATATAAAAGGTTAGCTCTTCCCGCGACTTCGTTCGCCTGGAATAATTACTTTGGGCTAACGCTAACACGCAGCAGTAGCTCACAAAAAGAAAAAAAAATCAAATTTTGAAACGTTAATCATTGGTGCTCCGCTCCTATTGGTTTAAGCGTGATGATATATAGCCTATAACCATCCTCGATAAATGAGCTATATAACACTGAAAGAATTTTTCACATCGGACAATTAGTTCCAGAGATTAGCCCATTCAATAACAAAATAACAAATAAAATAACAAACCCTCCAGCTTTATAATATTTGTATGAATGAATTAATATATAATATTAAAAAAAAAACAGCACAAGCAAATTCAGCAAATATATATATATATAATAAGAATGTATATCTAACTTGTCTGTCTGTACGCTTAGACTTTTGTAAAAAAAATGATGTAGGTGTCTCAGAATAAGTAATGGAATATATCTCAATCATCTTTAGAAATGTCTGTCTGTCTATCTGTTTGTTTAAACACACATGACTTCTAAAGTATTACAACCTTATATTCTTAACATAAAGCATATATTCCAGTAACATTTAGTCTTGATTTCAATAGAATCGGTTCACTCTATCAAACGTTATTGTAATTTTAATGACGACGCGATTTGAGTACGAGATAAATAGATACGTTATTAGATTAAAGGAGTTGTTGAGGCGTGTATGCTTGGTACACATATACGTTTCAACAACTCATACATATATGAATAGTTAGTTAGGTTAGCTAAGATAGGTCGCGATTTTGCATGCAACAGGCAACAGCCAAGCCGAGATGTGCTGTACACCCTTGAGCTGGTTGCCAAAATAAAATTGGCTGAGTGCCTTAAGCGCTCGCCTTAGTAGTCCGGTGAAGCTGTTAAGACCTTGCTGGGTCAATAGCGTAGTCATTTCCAAAAAAAAAAAATTAGATTAGATTGAATACATTCAGATGACTTTACTAGTCACGTGGACGAAGTCACGGGCACAGCAAATGTATTAATAAGAGAGATATATATATATATATATATATTTGTATACATCGATGGAAGAAACCAAAATTGTAAATTGAAAAACCCAACTTTAACACCAGAGCCAAAAAATGACTCCAAAACATCATTTTTTTTATGTTTAGTGCTAAAACTAGGCAGAAAACGAAAGTCGTATCGATGTATAATTGAATTGTAGGAGTGCGTGACCCAGAACATCTGAAGCGGTATTTTTTTATACAAGAATATCGTTTAGCCCAAAATGCAAGTTACATTTCCGCATTCTCCCGTCTATATATTTATATATATGTATATATTTGTTTTTATTGCAACACGCACATCAGTCTCTCACGGTTGTTAGTATAGTTCTGTCTCTTTCTATCTCTAGCGGAGTATCCATTTCCGTCCTTTTCACATTGTAAAATCGTAGTACTGGAATTCGTTATTGGTATTTTCAAGACATCTAAAGAAGTTTCGAGAAAATCTAGCAGCTAATATTGTATTTATGTTTACATAATCTGTTTATATAATTTTAGGCTATATGATTCTCGAAATAACGTACGTAAAGTGGCGAGTTGAACAATATTATCAAGTATCGATAATTCGTTATTGTATCTATATTATAATCAGGGTTCGTGGAAATCCGTTTTTCACGGATTTCACTAGAGGAAATCATTCTTAATATACTGCCCTTGTCTTATTGTAAAAAAGTATGATCAGTAAAAAAAATGCAAAAAAAAACTTTTTTAATGCGAATAGATTTCATAAGAATCAAAACAATATAATGCATTTTTTATACTAAATACATAATATAAAAAAAAAATAAACAATAAACTTCTATGCATTATGTTGGCGATCTTTTGGATAAGTACAAAAAAAAGTGTTAGGTTTGTATAAAAAAATAATACATTATATAATACGTAATCGTGTACTAATGACTTAATGGTAGCACTAATGACCTACTATTGACTTGTTTCTATTGACTTCTTTAGTCAATACATACACTTGTTAATATTGAATCGGCAGTGTATTTATATACTCTTAGAGTTATTATATTTATCTATATATTTTAATTATTAATGTTTTTTTAATTAGTCTTAGTGGAATATAAAATTGAAATATATTTCAACGAATCCTGTTTATAATGCAGTTAAGTTATTTTGCATAATTTAACAATTAATTGTATATTTATTTATACAATTAAGCATCTAGATATCGTCGACTGCTTTTATGAATACTAACAAAAGACTAGAAAGCAATAATATTTTGAAACATGTATATAGTTTTTTTTTTCTAAGTAATTTAGATAATGTGACTTTAGTCTCCATTGAAGTTTAATATACTAGAATTAAGAAGTTTTGGTAGATAAAAAAAAATGGCACATATCATGAAAGCTGTGACGGAACGCCGACTTAGGCCAACAATCCCAACGTTGGGATAATTTATAAGGCTGAGGATTGTGTATTAGATGTAGTGTGTAGCACTCAATGATATTATAACTAAAAAGCTTTGAATAAGTTACCTACATGATATTTTCACAAAACAAATGTACACGATAACGCACACATGCGTAAAGTGATATCGTAACGCCAACTGTCTTAGATATAATGTGGAAGTGAGATGGCATATTCTCAATATCGGTCGTGAGAA
>JACEII010000129.1:246024-274373 GCA_014332785.1 Antheraea mylitta | reverse complement strand
GACATCTGCTAACCTGTTACGAATAGCAGATGAAATAAAAATTAAACTATGGTAAAATCATGCAGCATCTCTTCCACTCTCGAACATAATTTTTATTTCCGTTTCATTCATGACAAATGTCAAATTCCTAACCTATTTTTTATAGGTTATATACCTTGTATTAAGTTACAAAATGGCAGCTAAACATTAAATATTGTATAATCATAAAAGTATACATAATTATTAAGTAAATTATAAGAAAGTATTAACTAGTTATTCAAGTAGTAACTGTATAAAGTTGGACTTTTTATCAACCTGTATTTATTTAGATTAGAAATACAGAGTAACTAGTAATTGTTTTTGTCCGTCGTAAAGTCACAGATACGAAAGAGTTATTTAAAAAACTATATAATATATTAGGAAAAGCAAGAGTACATCTTGAGATTAATAATTTTATTTCGTATTTATAAGTACATCATAATAATTGGAATTATACATAAAAATTTATATGTATATATTTAATTGATTTCGTTAAAGGCATTGTTATTAATTATTCTAAATTAACTAATTGGATTTTGTTAGCGCGCATGCTGGGCTCGATTAATGGGAGAATAGTGAGCTGGGAAAGAGTTCAGAGGATAAAAAAAAACAAGAGCTGGACAATTGAGATCGATTGACGACGAAAAATATTAGAACAGTAAATGAAGCCAAATATACGTCAACCTTATTTTATTTCTTTGTTAATTATTTTAAGTCATTTTAAGAAGAAATGAAAAGTTTCAGTTATAATTTAAAAAAAGATGAATTTACACATAGAAAAATGTTATTAATAATTTCTTAAAAAGTTTTAATTTAAATATACGTTCATTTTCCATAAAATATATTAGAAATAGGTGATTGTTGAAATGAATTACTGAAACCAAATTCAAAATAATTCTTCAGTTATGGACTCAATCGAAAGTTGTCAAAGCAACAATAATAGAGTTAATAATGGTTCAATTCTAACGTTAAAAGGAGAGTATTGTTAAATTGATTTAACAAATCTTGACAGTTGTGATAATCGATTGTAAATAGGGTTGCCCTAATCGCACTGAATAAATTATTTTAATTTGGTAAAAAGTATGACCTTTTTTTCGTAATAAATCATGAAATAAGGTATTCGTGGAGAAGAAAGAGTAAGTAGATATTATTTTTGTTGTCTCTTGATTTTTTTGTCTTTATATTAAATTATACTTTCATATGCACACTTATTAATAGTTAAAATCGACCACTGGCTAAAGCTAAACTAAAGACGTTATACAGAAAATTACGAACAATAAAATTAATTCTAGAGAAATGGAAGTAAATTAAATAAATTTATCCTACATTAAGTTATTTTGTTCACATAGAGTTATATTTATCGACAAAATACATATGGTAACTCTATCGGAAAGCAGCCCATCTTATTAGTATTACTATTTTATAATTTCAACGGAAAATTCATTGTTACCTTAATAAATAATTATTATTTTATCTGTAACATTTGTTTCATTACTATATTAAAGAGTCATACCCATATAATAGACTGTGCCTTAGATAAAACTATATATATTTTTGAGACATGTTATTTTACTATGAATTGTAATCCTATTGAAATTGAATGAAATAGCAGAAATAAATGGTGGCAATTTTCCAAGATCTCTTATACATGTTTTTCTTATTGTCCCAAAGCGAGTGCCCATTTTTTATACCAACAAAATCCTACATAAAAAAAAGTTACGCTTTACCTTCCTCCTTATTCTTCTTCGCCAATCTTCTCCTATTTATTATCGGCACGCAACACCACAGCGATGCCCCGCTGATCAATATTAACCCCAGCGTAACTATAAGCGGCTTGTACGAATGTGTATACTCGTACCATATACCACATACCGGGGGTCCTATTAGCTGTAATATACCGTTCACGAATAAGGAAATACCGTAAGACGACATCAGCCGCTCTGTCCCGAGCATCTCCGTCATAACTAGTGCCGTGACACCAACGTTGATACCGGACGCTAGGCCGAAAACCGAACAGAAAGCCGAAATCCCCGAGTAACTACTCACGAGCGGCATCATCGCCAAACCGATTCCCGATAGAAGTAGCCCGAATATAAAGAAATACCGTTTCGGCGTTGACACGACGTCCGACAAAGCGGAGCCGCCGATCCTGCCCACTAAATCGAAAGCCGAAATAATTGACAAGAGGTAAGCGCCTTGGGTCTTATCGAAAGCGCATTCCTCGGCGTAATGCGGCACTAGGATAATAAAATTAGTATACGATATAGCGCATGTACAATTGGATATGAGGATAACTAAATAAATGGGGTCTTTCAAAAGTTGTATGTCAAAGTATTTATTCGGCTCTTTTTTCGTGTCGTCTACCTTTTTCTTCCTACACCCGCAACAGTACGTTATAGGCGCTAAACTGTCCGTTACCGACTTCAGACTGAATTGTGACGCGAATTCGCTCGGTTTCTCGAAAGCGGATAAAGTGGACCCATGGAACGGCGTCGACATGTACTGGAAGCTGGATGTCGACGGACTACGCTTCGGCATTCTTGGCACTGTCAGTTTCCTCCCGAAAGCCTCTTGGGAGTTCACCCTACTGCTCCTACCTTCCGGTACGGACTCCAATAACGACGGATTCGATGGCAAATGGTTCCTACTCGACAGTTGATGCAGACCGTGTTTCGATGAAGCGGGCGTCGAGATTTTCCTCGTTCTATCGCTATCCCGAGTCGTCACTAGGGCAGCACTAGCAGAGCGCGCGAAATCCTTATTCGGTGACACTCTCTCGAGGTTCACGTTGGACCTGTGTTGGAAAATCGGAGGGGAGCCGTTGTGCTGGCCTGATGCTGTGCTGTCCTCGGGAGTGATGATCATTTTTGGATTATCTGACGACTCGTCTAAATCCCCGGTTTCTTCTGCAAAAGGTTCCAACTGAAATAGATAATAAATTAATCATTACATTACATATGACTTGGTATGCCACGAAACTGCTATCTAGATGGATCGCAGTCCCCCTACACATGTAAAGGATCAATTATATTGATTATTTTTTGGTTTCCAACCATTCAGCATTAAAGACTTATATTTATCTATGAGTTCAGAGAAATCCTTAGAAAACCATCTACATCTACAGAAAACAATCAACATATATATTTTTTTATATACTGTTACTATATTTGATTGATTGACCTTTCATTTCACTTATTCATCAGGTCTGTACGATGATTTCGCGCACAGTTATCCATCAATCATAGCAAAAAATGTCCTTTACGACTTTGGCAGTACATAATACAGGAAATAATTAATAATCGTACAGAAAATCTATGTTTTTTTTTTTATACTACGTCGGTAGCAAACCAGCATGCAGGCCGCCTGGTGTAAAGCGGTCACCGCAACCTATGGACGCTTGTAACATCAGAAATGTCATATGCGCGTTGCTGACCCCTAAATAAACTATTTATTTTCCCCTTGAAGTACTTCATACTGTAGTCCCCAGGAAAAACTTCAGCAGGAAGCTGATTCCAGTCGGGTCGTTCGTTATCTAGGATTTTACAAACTCTCGAAAAGCATCCTATAAAAAGCCATCAATGCTTTTCAAAAACATTAAATTCTTTCGAAGCCATAATTTTAATTCATCCATTTACTTATTTTTGGGACTAGTGTATAATACTAGCTTTTTTCCTCGGTTGCACTCGCTTTAATGTAGACTTAACGGTCCTTCGAAAATAGTACTTCTTGCTCTGATTAAAGCTACCCTATGTACTGTTTTGTACCCCCTAACCACTGCATGATGGTGGGGTATTTTCTGATCTCGTCTGGCTAGCTTAGTTAATACGTTGAACTGTAAATCCGTCAGCAAGTACGCAGGTACGCGTGTCCCAACAGCAGCATTTAAGAATCAGTCCACCTACTTTGCATGCTGCTATCTACTTCACTTCTGTTGGGACACACGTATCTACGTACAGACAGATTTACAGTGTTAGGGTGCTAGCCACCTAAGTTGGGGAGCTTAGAAAATGTCCTAACATCATGCTATGGTTCCATGTCGATGGTTTGAACATGATATTTAAGAATCCTTTTCAAGAAGGAACGAAAGCAGCTAAATGACAAGGGCATCAGGGGGCCTAACCAAGTTGCTTATCGACAATCGCTAACACAAATAGAAAACGGAAAAATGTATGGAAATGACATATCTGAACGCTGATAATCACGTGATATAGCGCTCAGATATGTCATCTTCATACATTTTTCCGTTTTCTATTTGCGTTAGCGATTGTCGATAAGCAGTGATAAAGTCACGTGATAAAGCGTTCAGATATGTCATCTCCATACATTTTCCGTTTTCTTTTTGCGTTAGTGATTGCCGATAAGCAACTTAGTTAGGCCCCCAGGCTACATGCGTTATCGTTCTAGACTATAGGTTGTAGAGCCACGCTGAAGTTATTACTGGCTTGAGCATGAATGGGTCGCCTCGTCCGGGGTAGTACCACCCTCTCACAGAAATCCGACGTGAAGAACAGTGCTCGGATTGTTGAGTTTCGTTCGGTCAGTGTAAGCGCCGGAGGAACCAACTTTCCCTTCCCCCTCCCCTCCCCTTCCTCACTCTCCGCACTTCCCCCAACCCAACAAACACAGGCTGGCAACGCACTAGCAACTCCTCTGGTATTGCTGGTGTCTATGGACGACGGTGATAACTTAACGCCAGGTGACTCGCATGTTGGTTAGCCTCCTATGACATAAAAAAAAACCTAGCAAGGACTTAACAGCTTTACCGGACTACACAACCACAAAAAAAAATATCAACGCTTTATACATTATTTGTAAGTTACAGGCAGTGTTTCATTTTTGAGACACTATGCATTCAAGGGTTAGCACTACGTGGAAGTAATTAGTATAGTAGAAACAACAACCTAACAACCTCAAGTTGAAAATCAATCGCCAAGCAACCTGTTGGTATGTTCCGGCACACGAACTTGAAAGGCAACTCTAGATTTGCTGTGTATACCATCTTCCACATCGACATTCAACATTGAAGAAACTTATATAGTGCTAGTCTCTGCCTGCGACTTCGTCCGTGTGGACTAGTTACATTGGGCTAACGCTAACACGAAGCGTTAGCTCTCGAGAGGAAAAAAAACGATTATAAAAACATTCTTCATTGATGCTCAGCTCCTTTTGGTCTTAGCGTGATGATATACATAGCCTATATGATATAGCCTTCCTCGATAAATGAGCTATCTAAAATGAAAAAAAAAAAATCAAACTGGATCTGTAGTTCCCGACATTAGCGCGTTCAATCAAACAGAAACAAATTAAAAAAAAACTATCACCTGAAATAAGGTTACATATATCGATTTAAGCAGAAAGAAATACGCAGACTTTTTATTCGTGAGAAAATAAAAAAAAAAACATATTTTATTAAAAAATAGGTTTATTACAAAAATATTACATAAATATTTTAAAAAATCATGTAAATAGCACAGTAACCTATAAAATCATGGCAAACGTCGCCATGGGCGCAAACCAGACCAACCACAGCTATTTTGATTCCGCGTAAACAAAATAAAAGCAATACCTATGCAATCAAATTACATACTCTTGAAAGAATAAATCGTACACTTTTTGAATACACCAATTACACGTAAAATGTACACATTGACTGACCTGTATCCTGTTCAAGCATTACGTAAGCAATCAGAGGTAGGGGGAGTCTATGATTTGCTTAATTTGGTTTGCTTAATTAAAAATGAAGATGGTAGAGCCACGCAGAAGCTATTATTGGTTTTAGCATGAATGGATCGGCTCGTGATGTAACAGCGCTTTCATTGTTGCGTTTCGTTCGGTAAGCGAGAGCGCCAGAGACCCATCTCCTCTCCACCTCTCCCTTCCCATCTTCTCTAACCCCTTTCTCTCCATTTCTCCAAACACAGGCTAGTAACTGGTCGCTTAAGAACAGGTGACTCGTCTGTTCGTTAGCCTCCTATATGATATTAAAAAAAAATTGATGACATAACCGAATGGGGGGAAGGAGTCTGCTTGTACTGGTGTAATGATAGAGACACACGGTTCTATCCACTGGTATACCATACCCTAGTGAACTGCTATTAACTATTCCTTTACAGACTATACATTTCAAAAACCATAACAGATCAAAAAAATACTTATATAAATGTTTACGTGACCATGAGAGAGAAGGGGGAGGGCAACAGTATTGCTTACTTGTGCTGACCAAGGGGAAGAAGCTGGTAGAAATTACAAAGAAATCTGCTTACGCTGCTTGAATGGTCTCCAATTTATAATTCAAATAATACTAAATTTGTTTAAAAAATATATTAACCAAAATACTTCAACGACGACGTAATAAGAAAATTCATTCTACCTTAATAATACATATTGCAATATTAAAAATAGTAACTGTATACGTTCACACGCCTGTAAGAATAAACAAAAGCGCTTCATTCTTTTTTAATTACCATAATACTTCTAATAAGAAACTGGCTCTAGAGTGCAACTTTCACAAACTATCCTCATTTTTACAAATAAATACGATTTCCAATTATTTCAATCCACTTCTCCTCACTCTGGTAACTAATTCTCTTTATAGAAGCTCATTACTGCCATAATCATGTGGATAATGATTACATAATGAACTCAGTATTTTAACAAGATGGCGACTTCATTTTTAGAGCTTTTTAGATTTTTTGTGACATCCCACTCGATTATTTTGTGCATAATAACCAATGTATATTGTGCTAGATGACACCAGCACTGGGTCAAATAACGTCGATATATAATCGGTCGAAAAATATAGAAACCACTATAATATTTAGATACGGCCAAAAATTCCGGTCAATTATTCTGCGACATCGAAATGAATACATGGATACAAATGAAAATCTAAAATGAACATAAAATATACAATAAACATTGACCCCTGAACTGTTGAAAACTATAAGGGTTTAAAACAGTATATGCCTACATTGATAGGTGAAGTCAAGCCAATATTTTAGTAATTTCCTATCGATAGCAGATAAATTTTCGTGGACCCCTGCTTACGAATTATGAACCCCCATAAATTTGTCACGCCAACGAAGACCCCCGTCGAGTATCCCGTGGACCCCCGGGGGTCTATTAGGAGCATTTTGGGAACTAAGGCTTTAGATAATCGAAAATATAAGAAATCTCATTATGGTCGTATATCATTTTGTCAAGTCTGTCTGGCTAGTTGAAAATCTGACGCCAAGCATCAACATAGTCTCACTAGTTAGGTACTTTGATAACCTGGTAATATGGGATTATTAGAATGTTCAGATTATAGGATTGCATAGTTATTTTTTTTATTTTAATTTTGGCAACCAATCTTTCAGTTTATTACTGCCGTTTTCGTGTAATTAATAATACTACAAGCGTTGTGTGATTATTTCAATATCCTAACAATATGGTGGCTCCCTTGTTAGATCCATCCAGGGAGGTTTTGTGACATCTCAGAATTTCATGCTCCGTGGTATTATTTTCCATTCACTTTACTTATGCACAATAAACTAACTATATTACGTAAAACACCATCAAATTTATAAAATATAGAGTCAAATAACACAAGATTATGAATAAAATATAAAAAAAAATAACCATAATTGTGTATAAAAACGTGACAGACGAAAAATCCTGCCAAAAACTCCCGATTGCATAGTTAACCCACAGTACACATAACAAAACAGTATGGAAACTACCTATATACGCAAGTACCGGCACATTAGCACAAACATGCGCATCGACGAGACCCCTAAGCGGATTTCACGTTGCTGTCCATAGAATTCCTTTCAAAACCTCGCGTCGATGCGCACGTTTGGGTGAGTGTGAAATTTTCGAGCGTTTGTTCATAGTTTCCGTACTGTCGCTCATATTTATACTGTGATTAGACTGTATAAAATTTCGGAGGTTATATTGATACTAGTGTGCAGGTGTGGAACGAAAACAGGGAGGGGTGAAGGAAGAGTTAGCATGAGGTGTCGAATTATTGGACGTATAAGACTAAATCAGCGCCAAATTAGTGAGATAATTGCTACACTTTAAAACCAGTTTCAATAGATATAGCATTCTACCCTCTTAATAGTACAACGCCATCGACCATGATCAGAATCTATTCAAAGTTACAATCTATTAATAAAGAAGTTGTACATTTATATAACTTATATTGGAAGCCTCAAATGCAGGTAACAAAAGTACTGACCACAAAGAAAACTATAGGAAGATAAACCTCAAAGTGTTTGCCATAAATAAAAAAATATATATTAATATAAAAAACCAATTGCTTAAATCAAGAAATCACACGATAAATACTAGTCAAAACACGATTAAATACTGTAACAAACGAATACGGTTTTTTTCTCATTCCAAAGACTAATTTCAAACTGTAACAGTATACAAAAAAAAAATAATAGAAAAGAATACCTATTCTTATATCATTATAATAACAGTTATAAATCACACAAAAAATAACAATAACGTTAAAACGCTATCGTTATAAGACGCGTTTAAAATAACGAAATTCGATTAAAAAATTATCCTATTAACAAGACGGAGTACAATGTGCGATTGACAGACAACAAAGGAAAAAAAATAACCATAATTGTGTATAAAAAAATTAAACTAGTAATATAAAAATCATCTCCCTTAAATTTCCAACTTATAACGCTCGTTATAATCGTTTCTATATACTCTATTACAAAAAAAAAATGTCAACATTAAATTTTTCTCGATAATTCATTTTCTAAATTCGCTTTCCTCTTCTTACGTCTATCTATTATAGGCATGAACAACCATAAAGAAGCACCGGCGATAAATATCAAACCAAACGTGACAAACATACTGACGAAATTCTTATCTCTCTCGAACCACACACCGCATAACAACGGCCCAATCAGCTGTAATATACCGTTTACGAATAAACTAATACCGTACGTCGACATCAGCCTCTCAACACCCAATATCTCCGCCATAACCAGAGTCGTTACACTATTATTAATACCTGACGATAGACCGAAAAAAGCGCAAACTACACTAATAGTCACATACGACTCCAAAAACGGTATTATTATCAACGCTATACCGGAGAAAACTAAACCGCCGACGAAGTAAAACGACTTCGGCATTATATTCAAATCGCATAGAGCCGAACCGCCGATACGTCCGACCAGGTCGAGAGCTGACACGGTACTGAGTAAATACGCGCCTTTTGCTTTATCGAAACCGATTGTTTGGGCGTGTTTCGGTAGTAATATAATAAAATTTGTAACCGATATTGCGACGGTACTACTCGATATTAATATAACTAGATAGGTAGGGTCAGTGAGTAAGGAGAAGTCCAAAAATTTATTAGGCTCTTTTTTTTCTTTCTTTTTCTTTTTACAACAGAAACAGCAGTAGGCGACTTCAGAAACGCTGTCCGTTATTGACTTCAATGAGAACTGTGACGCGAACTCGTTCGGCTGTTGGAAGGCTGACAACGTTGAACCGTGAAATGGCGTCGAGACATAAGCAAAACTGGACGTGGAGTAATTCCTCTTAGGTCCGGCTGTACTAGGTCTCCTAGAGAAACCCTCCTGCGATCCCAACTTAGTAATAGACGTCGAACTGTAAGTCGTTTTGGGCACGGGACGCGTATACGACAGCTTTCGTTTCGATAGATTCTGTCGTAATTGGTTCTGCGATTGCGAAGTCGATATGAAAGATTGGCTGTTGTGTATGTGCGTTTGGGATAGATTCATTGTCTCTTTTGGCTTATCAGTGTGCCCGTTTTCCATTCTATCGTTGAGCGAGTTTAAATCGTTCGGTGATACGTCCATGTTATCATCCGGTTCCTCCTCTTCGAACAATATATCATCCTGGAAACAAATTTACTAATCACATCTGCAATTTACATAAATATTTTATATAATCTTTACATATAACATGCATAATTTATATATTTTTTTATAATAAATAATATTTTTTCTATCATATGATATTCATATAACAGTTAATAATATAACGTTATAATTAGAACTTATGATAATCTCAAATGACAATAAATAATTACTAAAGAGTTATCAGATCACTACTGAGAAACTCAAATGCAAAACTCTAAATATTAACAATAAATATATGATTACCAGTCGAGGTGTTAGATAATCTTATTTTTTCAAAAGCTTGACTTGTTTTTATAAATAAATAACGGCAAGTTATATAATCCCAATACTGTATATTAATAACTACATTACTAGATACATATAAATATGCCACACCCTATTTAAACTACTTCAGAATCTACAAAACTAGCTTCCAAAATCCACATTAGTAGCGTTTATTTGTTAGTTACTTTCTAAATAAAATAAATATAATTAAAAATATAACCCTATAATCACTTTCGTTACTGTTATTTTTAACGGTGACAACGTTATAATAACGTGTTATTTATAACTGAAAACAATTTTCGCACAATGTAAGAAACGTAACCGATGGCGGTCGTGTATTTTTTGAAAATGAAACTTTTATGTTATCGTCGTAATTTGAAATAAGATTGAGGTTAAGGAAAGTGATTATTTTGATTGATGAAAGATATATGTTAGTTATGTTATAATGAGCTTGTAAAACCACTCTTATAATTTTGTTAAAGATATTTAAAATCGTTTTACGTGATTTACATTCTTAGTAAATGTTATTTACTATAATTTGATATTGATTGTCACACCAAAACGATCTGTTATACTTAATAATTTGGTTATTCCATAACTCTTATAGCGCAATTGTTAAATAATTCCATGATATATGCCTTCCCTTAGTCAATAAAGGTGTGCACACATCGTCAGTGTTTTAGAGTGGTGTTACAAGCATGAAAAAAATGAAGTGTATCAACAAAAAAGCACAATAGCCTTTAAAAAGCAACTTTACACCGTTATTAACAGTTATACGTTAATAACGTTATCAGCATGCGACGCATACAAAAAAATAACTATAGATATAACACAAACAAATCACAGAAACGGTTATTAACGTTTTTATATCAACATAAATAAATGGAATAGAGTCTTACTTTGAAGCAATGTAGATGTCACCCATTGTATGAATCCAAAAATTGTCCATAATTTTTTTCCATGTTTCATTTTCAAAATATACACCAAAGAGAAAATATATACAGATATGAAAACACACGGTAATGTATTAAAAGTTTAAATTAATTATTCAACAAAAAACAAATCTGTGGTCACCGTATCGAGAACCCTCTTGTATCGATTCCATTGTTAAACGTTTTTTAACTCCGATCACATTTCATCAGAACCCTATGTTTTTATTTGTAAACGTTAAAGTATATGCGATCAGTATAGTTTTTTTTTAAATATCTAGGACTAGCCAAACTGACAGACATTACTAGACCAGCGACCACAAATACATTTAATTTAAAAAATATTCTATCCCGTTCATCTACCATCTTTTTCTAAGGTTTTATAAAACAGGATCCGTTTTATTTTCTTCGTTCTCCAATAATCAAAATTTTAATAAATACTAGCAAAAGAAAAAAAATAAAGAACACGCTTTTATATGTAACAGAACCAAAGGGTGAAAAATATTTTTTAAATTATTTATTATAATTTAATAATTTCATCTAGTAACTGAATTAATTGCTTTCCAATAATCATTGGACAAAGTTATCAAACTATTGTATTGTCATTGTGGTCTTTGATAACATTGTTAGATTAAAATTTAATCAGACATTTTGAAATCGGTCAAAATTATGTTCAAGACTCTGTTATATAAATAAATATACAGATAGATAGATAGAGAGATGAAGCTAATAAAAGCGTGTTAGAAATTAATACATAAATCTCAATTTATTATTTTTTAACAAAAAAAAAACAATTTTACAATAAATCAAATCGAGTTCTCGAATAATCAGTAACGAAAAATCGTATTAAAAATCATACAATACACTATTGACAGCCGAAACAATAATGAGTAGCTACCCCCAGATACTTAGTGATTTCTCTTCTATATTCAAATAGGCCGTTCGACCACAATCACGTCCAAAGTGACTATCTATAAGACGTTCGACCACAATCACGTCGAAAGTGACAATCTATAGAACGTTCGACCACAATCACGTCGAAAGTGATTATCTATAGGGAGTTCGACCACGATCACGTCCAAAGTGACAATCTATAGGACGGTCGACTGCAATCACGTCCAAAGTGACTATCTATAGGGTATTCGACCACAGTCACGTCTAAAGTGACTGTCTATATGCCGTTCGATCACAATCACGCCCAAAGTAGATATTCGGTCTAAATGATGGCAAGAGGGTGATATGAGAACTGGGATATACTTTCGAATCCAGCCACCAGAACACATGATTGGAGTATGAAAAGCTTGTTCCCGACGCATGTTTGAAACTCACCTGTGGTCCTTCATCATCTTCCTCGGGTTCCTTGTATTTCTTCACCATGTGAACTTCGACGGGTTGAAAGAGGAGCGCGGCCGCCCATACGTTAAGCATTATCCCGCCCAACACCAACACAGCACCCCTAGAAACGACATTACATATATCTATACCGCTCCGCCCAAAGAAAGAGGAGAGCGTCTGGCGTTTCTTACAGTGCTAAGTGGTGATCTAATGGTGGAAACAATGCTAAAAGAGTACACATATTTTCGAGTTTGTAGTCCGGTGAAGCTGTTAAGACCTTGCTAGGTCAATAGCGTAATCAGTTCGAGAAAAAAAATCCCTTTTTCGATCTCGTGAAGTTTAGAGAAGAAAGAGATATCTCTTAGTCTGTGAAATTCCCCAAGAAGTCGACTAAGAGTTATCTCCTCCTTTCTTTAGTTGCAATTTTTTGTACAAGCTACGACCAAACTCGTAATATATCCGTGTAAATATACGTCGATGACTTCACGGAAAAAAATAACAGGTATGTCTTACATGAACTTCTGTTTTTCAGTTTCAAATATAACCACGAGATAGTTCGTACCATGTGTTACTTCCAAAAGCAACATTTTTTTTTTTAACTACTTGACCATTTACTATGTTTATTATTTTTAATGTGACATCTGTAGGAGGAGGGTAAACCTGATTGTTGTCGTGGCGATGCAAAACATGAACATTGCACTGTTAACGAAATACTTAAAAACATTTGCAACCTTATATTGTAGGCTAATTGTTCTACTAGTGTAACGCGGCAAACGCCGACGATCTAGCGCCCTTTGATAAATGCCGCCAAACACACCGCGCCAGCGCTTAGTTGAATTATTGTATTTAATCAAATGAATATTTACGTAATAAAATAAATAAACGGTCATTATTTTATGGAACTAATTTATATTTTTTTTACTTGATTGCTGTCGTAATCTGTTCTTTTAGGCATATAACGTATACAAAACAATTTTGATGTTTCACATCTGTCAGGCGTCCCGTGATGGCTCCTTTTTTTTCTAAGCTTTAGCGTTGTCATGGTAGATTATAGGCAGACATGAACCCTATAAATTATACTCTTATTTAGTACTAAAGAACCAACAAAAACATGAATTGCATGAAGTCAGAGATAGTAAGAAAAAAAAAATATTCAACTCACTTATATCCATAAGTCTCGAGAAGCAACCTCAACACGGGCGGTAATATGATGCTGCCGAAAGCGGAACCGGACATACAGATACCGTTCGCCAGACCTCGAAGCCTAACGAAGTACGAGGATACGATGTAAACGGTAGGCGGGAACGCCAAACCGGCACCCGTACCGACCATCACGCCGAAGCTGATCGTGGAAAAAAAAAAGAAAAAAAAAGTTTTGTTTACACCTGTCAAAAATACAAAAATTTGTTACATGCAACGGATAAAATTATTCATCTGTCAAACACAAATATGAATACTGGCACAGAATATCATTTTTTTTTAATTCTTAGTCTTTGACCCCTGTGGAAAATTCCATAAATTTGCCAGTGTCACGTAGATTTGATTAGATCTAACGATAATAAATGAACAAAAGATTGACGGTCTTATTACAAAAAAAGTACAATGCGTATTAAATATTTTCTTTATAAATGTTTCATACTGAATGCACCGCGCTCGCACGAGATAAGTTCGCGTTATCCTTTCTTTTGCAAGTCTAACCTAACCTAACCAAAGCGACACAAAAGAGCAAGATGGCGAACATTAGGCGCCCACGGTGCATTTAAAACGTAACCTTTTTAAAGCAAGTATTCAATACGTATTTAATTTTTTTGTAATAACACTGTGTCAAAAGTGAAAAAATTAAGAAAAAATTTACACCCGTCAAAAACACAAAAAAGTTTGCACGCCAGATGAAATTATTCATCTGTCAAAAAAAAACACGCACGCTGCATATTAGTTAGCCCAAATTAACTATGTCCACGCGAATGAAATTGCGGGCAGAGGCTAGTATTTTATATACATGTATCAAAAACACAACTCTGTGTACGTTTTTTTTTTATTGTCAACAAATCCTCTATATTATCGATGTAACTGGCGAGAAGGTAAATAACATTACAAAAGTCTTGCAATCAATTCAATGTTCCAACAAGATGGCGGCCGCTTTGTTAGAACTATCCAGGAAAATTTTGTGGCATCTCATAATTCATGCTCTGTGACGTTATTTCACCAACTTTACTTTTGCACAATAATCGAGTTATATTACTTAAAACACCGTCAATATTTCATAATATAGAGTCAAATATTGATTATGAATAAAATATAGAAACCCCTACATGCCAGGATTTACGATTCCGCCGAAAACTCCTTTGACTAAAATCATGTGTCAAAATAAAAAACAAACAAAAACACTGACGCAAAATGTCATGAGAAGAATATTTGTTGACATTTGTCAAAAACATCAAAAAAAAAATTGTATATCGTAAAAAAAAGTTTGTATATCGTATTAAATTGTTCACTAGCTTTTGCTTCCACTTTTGACCACTTCAATGTAGTATTTTTTGGATGATACCTACCTTACACTGTTATTTTTTGTATCCCGGATAAAACTGCAAAATTTCATGACGTTCGGTTCACTAGTTACGGCGCGGAGTGAAAGCGTTACAAATAGACAAACTCACATTTACATTTTTCATATTAATAAGGGACACCATTGGACGCTAATAAAAAAATGAAAAACATACCTAAAATACAGATAATATATCGAGAAAGCGAGACTGCTTAATATCATTCCGAAAGCAGCGAAAGAGCCACCGATGAGTGTTACCGTTCTGTACGACCACTTAACCGACAGGATTGATGATAACGGACCTGAAAAATATACAATAAGTATATTTCAAACCCACCAAAAAAACTAATGGGTAAGGCCGTCAACTTAACCATTTTTGCCTGTAGCAAACTATATCAAAATTTCAAGAGAAACTCAAACGTTATATTATTGTGACCTTATTCGAAGCTTTTTTTTTTAACATTAATTTGGCAACTAATCTTTCAGATCACTACTGGTTGTTATGTAGTTAATAATATTTCAAGCGTTATGTGATTATTTCAATATTCCAACAAGATGGTGGGTCCTTTGTTAGAACCTTCCAGGGAGTTTTTGTGTCATCTCAGAATTCCATGCTTCACTTCACTTATGTACAATAAACTAACTATATTACGTAAAACACCACCAAGTTTACAAAATATAGAGTCAAATAACACGAGATTATGAATATAATATAAAATCCACTAACTGACAGATTAAAATCCCGACAAAAACGACCTATTCGAAGCTTATTTATTAGGAGACAGCACTTCCGTTTCCGCCTACGTGCCCACTTTGACAGTATACATCATTGACTTCCGATCCAGTACCTATGACCACACCAAAGAATGACACGTTTGGAGCGACGCGACGCCACCCTTTTACTTAACACTAAACCTACCAGTAGCGGTCAAATTGACCGTTTTCAAACTTTTTATCCGATTTACACATTTTTTAATGTTATAATATTGTTATCAAACTATATGACAATTCTTAGAATATGCATATAATATTTTCTTCACTCTTTACTTTAAGTTATTTTTTTCTTTTTCCAAAAAAAAGTTGTTATGTGACCTACCTACCGCAGTCGGTCAATAAGACCGGCGGGAAAAACTGTTATAAAGTTATTTCAAAGTAATTTTTTTACGGTTATCTCAGAGTCACTTATAGTTGAAAAGAGTAGATAACAATAGTATTGACTACAGTCTCAAGTAGTGCACTTCTAAAAAGGTTTTTTGGACTTTTTTTACCATTATTTATTTGAAGAAGAGAAGGTAAAGTATCTGTTGTAGATATTTACCCTAAAAATGTCAAAGCATTTGAAAATTACAAATTATCTAAAAAATATAACGGACATAGAAGAAGAATTTTTAGAAAATGATAACAAGAAACTTTTGTAATTGAGAAAAACATGGAAATAGATCAAGAACTATTTACAAGTGAATTAGAATCAGAAAACGATAGTGAAGAAGAGAATATTATAAATAAGCGTTCAGGGCAGAAAAAAAGAGGGTTTTATTGTCATCCGAAAGTGAAATAGATTTAGATTATTTATATATATTTAGATTATATACAAAATCTAAAGAAAAACAGCTTTTACCAACACCGTCCACAAGTACAGATTGGTGCGTACGAAAAACTTGTCAAATTAAATTTTGTAAAGGTTATAAAACAACAAAAATCTGTTCGAAATGCGAAAAATATGTTTGCGGCAAGTACACATTTCAGACTAAACTAATTTGTAAGCAATGCGAGGAAGCCAAATAAAGTATATTATGTATGCATAACATTCTGTATAAAACTTTAATTTTATTTGTTTTTTTTTATAAAGAATTTAAAAATTATATAAAATGGACGAACCTTTATGAAAATTCTTTATTTTATACACATTTAGCAACAAATCAACCATTATCTGCATTGAATAATGAAATAAATGAAACTTTTTAATTACCGGTCTATTTGACCGCACGCGGTAGGAATAGATATACAAGAATTGTCGGTAGATTTAGTGTTAATTGAGTCATTGTCAATATCTGCCAGAATTTAATTTATTAAACTTCGAATAAGGTAAGTAGATTAATTTGCGTTTTATTGTATAGTAAAAGGCTTTTAATAACTCTGCTCTTGGTTGGACTCTGCGAAGTAATTAATTTGCTTTTTTTTCCCAAATTCTAAACTGTACTTTACAATTTCAAATGCAACTTAGGAATCCGAATTTTAGGGAAAAATACTGGGTCGTTCATTCGCTTAGAATGTTTACAATTAAGATTTATTTTTGAAGTGACAACTTCTTTAGACGCGTCGAACGATTTTTCGTAGAGTAAAACTTATGGGTTCGCATCACTGGTGGCCTCGACATGCTCGTCATATATTGAGTGTACGCTAAACTAGCGACGCCTAGTATAGCGGTCTGTGTACATTTTTTTTATATCATAGGAGGCAAACGAACAAGTGGGTCACCTGATGTTAAGTGATCACCATCGTCCATAGACACCAGCAACACTAGGGGAGTTACAAGTACGTTGCCAGTCTGAGTTGGTGGGGATGGGGGTAAGAAAGAGAGAAGGCAAAGAGATGGAAGGGAGAAGAGAAGGTGGGCCTCCGGAGCTCTCACTGATCGACAGAAACACACCAATGCAAGCACTGTTACGTTCACGTGGGTGTTTCTGTGTCATGTGGTAGTACCGGGGACGTGCTGACACATTCATGCTAAAACCAGTTTTAGCTTCAGTGTGGCTCTAAAAAAAACATGTACAATAAGTACAGGCTTGTGTACTTGCTTCGAAGAAATCGTTCACAAAGTTTTGTTATAATAAAAAAAAAAAAACATCACAGAACTTAGTTACTAGAGATGAATAGGAGTGTTAATTACCGAGACTGCTGTATAGGAAGTAACAGAGAGCGGCGATTCCATAGGAAGTGTATGCACTCGCTTCGAATACATCGTTGAACTCGACCATAAGTACTCCGAAAGACTTGATCGTTCCTGGTATCAAGATGTTCACCAGAGTCGCACCTGTTAGGAAGATGAAAAAACTATATACATATACACCGTGACTGTTTAAAGAGTGACAACCTTCAATCGTGTGACAGTTCATGGTCACAATTAACATATAAAACAAAAATAGTGTGTGGAGTCCTTCCGCGCGGAAGAAGTGAAACTTCGTTATGTGGAAATGAAAACAGGAAGGGGTAGAAATTGATACAAATAAATAAATATATATAAATAGGTATACTACAAGCATGCGTTTGAGTACCACGCATTCACTCTCACTCTGTCTCTTGCTATTCCCCCTCCCCAAGAGCGTTGAATGTTTAACGCATCAGTGCTTTCATACCCCCTCCATAGTAGCGTTAAACGTTTTTGTTTTTTTTTTTATCGAAGCACGACTTAGTGACTGCACTATGCCTGATGTTAAGCATAGTACAATTCAAAAACATCGGCAACCACCGAGAGACAGATTATCCATCGCCGGTCACCGCTGTCATGC
Organism: Antheraea mylitta; assembly: GCA_014332785.1. Classification (NCBI taxonomy): domain Eukaryota; kingdom Metazoa; phylum Arthropoda; class Insecta; order Lepidoptera; family Saturniidae; genus Antheraea; species Antheraea mylitta. Next base: position 255,874 of record JACEII010000129.1, on the reverse strand, counting down.
CGGCCATAATGACGAAAGTCACCCGGTACTGGATATGCACAGGCTGATCCCGAAACGCTTTTTCGCCATATGCATGGTGGTTGCGACCCAGTCGGGCTGTAAAACCCTACCACCCCGCTTTCGCCATTACCTCGTTCGTTATTCAACACGGTGTACCACGTGCATGTGAGGTTGGCTTGGGTGTCTCAAGTCTTAAGATGTTACTCGACACCCCTTACACCCCAAAACGCAACCTTGCTTTGGAAGTCGCATTAGAAGTTTCACTTCAATAATATAAAGATATACTATTCAACAACGAAGGGATCCTAAAGTAAAGTTTGTTATAAGACTCTCAGAAGTAAGCCCTTTTGTTTGTTGAAACTTCGAAAAATCATCCGTTGTTACCTGGTTGGCTTTACTTTCATTTCACCCGACGGTCATTACATGCCCATACCTTCCTTCGGGAAGAGCCTTATGGCTCTGCAGTGGGTATTGTTTTTTCTTTATTTTTAGCAATCAATTTTTTAAATTATTACTTCCATTGTCGTGTAGTCAATAATATCACATGCGTAGTGATTATTTCAATATTCTAACAAGATGGTGGCTCCCTTGTTAGAACCTTCCAGGGAGTTTTTGTGGCATCTCAGAATTTCAAGCCCCGTGGTATTATTTTCCATTCACTTCACTTATGGATAATAAACTAACTATATTACGTAAAACATTATTAAATTTTTCAAAATATGGATTGAAATAACACATGATTATGAATTAAATATAAAATCCACTACATGACAGACTAAAATCCCGCCAAAAACTCCAGTGGGTATTTTTTTTACAGGTTGATAATAATGATGATGGACACAGAAGGTCAAATGAGTCAGAATGTTCATTTACCTATCAGCACAAACCAGCCCCATTTCCCGTCCGGCGGCACCATTTCCCAGTCGCGTTCCGGCGCTGGCCCGATTGTAAAGCGGCCCGCGCCCACCGCTGGACCTTCATCTTCTGGGAGTTTTACTGTAAACAAAAAAAAATAATCTCTGTAATGTGCCAGTTTACGGGCGATAATTATATGTGACAACGTCGTAAGAAAAGACGCATCGTCCGATGGAGTGCAAGAGAAATAGATTCCGCGCTCGTTCGCGTCGTTTGCACGCTCGGCTCAAGTGGAACGTGACAATGAATCATTCTTTTTCGTGCGAGCAGCCGTAGTTTACCGATTTAAAAGACATTATTAAGTCAAACAAAAAAGAAGATTACCATATGTTAAATATTGTATTTAGAAGATGTTGCGCATACATTTTCATTTGTTTTTTTTTTTATTTACTGTATCTATTGAATATGAAACTTCTAATGAGAAGGGCTTTGAAAATCCTGATCATCGACGTTTTCGTGTAACAAATAGTGCAGGGGGTCAACACTGTATCGGGTAGTGTGTTGAATACACCGGTACTCGTCCGATCACCGAATTTAAGAAACGTGGAGGGTAGTCTATAAGATCGCAATAGACGCCTCCGTTTTAATAAAGAAATTTTAATAACATTCTCAAATGTAATCAGGAATATCGTCTTCTGTACTGTTAATTCGTATTTCTTCTTAATATACGCATTTGCATCTACATATAAAAAGTCAGCGAGTGAATGAGACAGAAGGTCGTAGTCCGGTGAAGCTGTTAAGACCTTGCCAGGTCAATAGCGTAGTCAGTTTGATAAAAAAAAATAAGAGACGGAGAAGAAGACAATAAGAAGATTCTTGGAGTTTTTGGCAGGATTTTAATCTGTCATGAAGTAGATTTTATATTTTATTCATAATCTTGTGTCATCCAATCTATATTTCGTAAATTTAGTGGAGTTTTACGTTATATAGTTAGTTTATTGTGCATAACTGAAGTGAATAGAAAATAATACCACGGAGCATGAAATTCTGAGATGCCACAAAAACTCCCTAGCGGGTTCTAACATAGGATCCACCATCTTGTTAGAATATTGACTCGCACGACGCAATATTGAAGTGATCGCACGACGCTTGTAATATTATCGACTACGTGACAATGACAGAGAATAATCTGATAGATTAATTTTCAAAAATAAAGTTACAAAAAAAAAAGATTCTTCAAAATTATTGACCTAATTGACGTTCAGTCGTTAAGTTGCCTGCCATTTTAGTTAATTACATAGTTGTAGTGTAATGGTAAAATTTGATCTCATCTTCAGTAGTACACTCATAAGAAAACGGGCCGAGGAGCTAATTATAATAATAAAACTCGAACAAAACCGCGAGCCACGTTAATCACCATTCAATAATTCTGCTACATCTTATCGACGCTAAATCATATACGGTTTCTCTTATCAAAGTGTGTTTACAATAAAACCGCCTACTGATAACATCATATTATCAATTGATTTGCAGTAAGTAATGATTTCAGAAATTACTAGAAACACCAATAGCCTATTCAAAACAAATTTAATTTATTTTAAGCCTTTTATTTAACTTAGTTTGTTTTGATCAAACCTCAGATCAGTATTGGCAAAGACGTCCTACAAAAGAGCCAATCCAGTACAAAACTTTAGTACAAGTTAACCTTAGTTTTGTCAAAATAGTCATTATTTATACTTAGTATTATAAAATGATAAAGTTTGTGACGTTGTAAGGGGTAATCTCAGGAACTACTCGTACGATTTGAAAAATTCCATCAGTATTATATAGCTCATTTATCGAGAATAGTTATAGACTATATATCATCACGCTAAGACCAACAAGAGCGGAGCACCAATGAAGAAAGTTTAAACATCGGGGTTTTTTTCCTCTTGAGAGATTCAGCTGCGTTGGCCCAAAGTAACTATACCACGCGAACGAAGTCACGGGCAGAGGCTAGTCTATACATATAACAAGAATGTAAATCTAACGTGTCTATTACTTTTTCGATTTTCGTGAGTTTCGTGAGAAAAAATTGCAGTAGGTGTCTAGAAATTAGTAATAGAATACATTTCAATCATTAGTCTCTCTCAAATGTCGCTCTGTATGAACACGCATCACTTTACTGAGGTACTGAGTATAATAAAATCATAAAGCATATCCTCAGGAGTAACTAATTGTTTGTTTCATTAAACTCGGTCCTCTCTATCAAAAGTTATTGTAATCTGAATGACGACTGGAGTTAAGTACGAGAGAAGAGTAGTAATTTATACTAATATTATAAAACTGGAGGGTTCGTTTGCTTAGTAGGATGAATGCGCTAATATTAGGAATTATTGGTCCGATTTTAAAAATTATATTAGTGTTAGATATATCATTTATCGAAGAAGGCTAAAGGCTAAAGGACAAATGGGAGTGGTATTTTATGTAGTGGTAGAGCCAAGCTGAAGCTATTATTGTTTTCAGCACGAAAGGTTCGGCTCGTCCGGGGAAGCACCACCCTCTCACAGAAAACCGACGTGAAGTAACAGTGCATTGTTGCGTTTCATTCGGTCAGTGAGAGAGCCAGAGACCCACCACCCTCCCCTTCCCCTTCCTCCTTCCCTTCCTGTCCCGCGCTCTTCCCAAACACAGGTTGGCAACGCACTTGTGACTCCTCTGGTGTTGCAAATGTCTATGGACGGTGGTGATCACTTAACATCAGGTGACCCATCTGTTCGTTTGCCTCCTATGATATAAAAAAAGTGGAACACCAATGAAGAACGTTTTAAAATTGTTTTTATTCTTTCTGAGAGTTTCCGCTGGTTGTTAGCGTCATCCTAGAGTAACTATTCCACGCGAACGAAGTCGCGGGCAGAATCTAGTATATAATAAAAAAGGCCTCTGGCACGTCTGTCTGTCCGTTTGTTCGCGATAAACTCAAAAACTACTGAACGGATTTTCATGCGGTTGTGAACAGTAGATAAAGTGTGCATGAGGAAGCTTTGTAGCTAAGCATCGTTGTAGTCCGGTAAAGCTGTAAAAACCTTGCAAGGCCAATAACGTAGTCGGTCGAAAAAAAAGCAAATCATCGATAGCTATTCACCATCGATGAATATCAAACATCCCTATAATGGATGCCCCCTTTCTTGAAATTCCTCTAAATGATTTTCATATAAATTAGTTTCTCATGTTTTAATCACCACTCCATGAGAAAATGTGTTCTCAAGTTATATTCATAAGTCCTTGGAATAATTGTTGGCGTGACGCCAATAACTCATATGACAGATGGAAACATACGAGACTAAAAAAGAGCAAACATGTATTATAAAAAATTTTTTCAACTACCTTAAAATACTTGTTTCCAGAGTTATGTGGGCACTCGATAGGAATACGAACGTGGCACTTAACATCAAACGGTGTTATTCCAAAAAAGTTAAAACCGTAATTAATACTCGCTTTAAAAATGTTTCGTACTAAACGCACTGCGCTCATCTCATGAGCTCATCTGCCTATTTTTGCAATATTGAGTTTTTTATAGGTACTAGCGGTCCCTGCAGACGTTGTCCTGCTTTGACAATTAAAAAAAAAAACTTAAAATCCAATCACAGCGCCACCTACCGGGTCCAATTGTGAGCGAATCCATTCACGGATCCACTGGAATACGCACAAAATTTCATCACAATCGGTCCACCGGTTTAGGAGTTTAGTGACATACACACGTACAGAAGTATATATATATATGTATATAATTTCTTCTGTAAGTGTATGTAACTCTTTCCATGGTATCGAATGAGCTTGAGATACAAATAAAAACAATGATAAAAAATCGTAGTATTTTTCCATAATATATAAACTTGTAAAATGTATTATGATCGAATTCAGACACCTAAATGACCACTAGTGAATATAATTTAAAATTATTAAAAATATTCAATCGTTGCAATTATTATCCTATTTTACCATTTCCACACAACATGGTTTACACCGAAGAGGATAATTTAACATAAAAATGGCTTTAAAGCACTAAATAAAAGGGAGGTCAGAAGTGCCCCGAAAAAAAAAAATACTCCCACGATTTGACCCCATGACATCCCATCCTCTCACTATGACGTCACACAATGAACCATTTCTGTTTATAAATAGACCCAAAAGTCAATGCTGGCAATGCGCCAGTCATGGACTTTGCTGGAGTTTTAGTGGGAACATACGAATTGATAATCTACCGAATCTGTCCGGTTATACTAATACTTTAAAGCAGTGTTTCCCATGCCCCCTATACATAATTTTTTAAACTTAAAAATTGTTTTGTTCCCGTAAGAAATAAAAATGATAAGTTTTAGGAAGAAATCACTATGAAATTGTTATCAAAACATCGTAAGTAACATTTCAAAACATATAATGAAACACTTACTTGACCTGATGAATCTAATTACCCATTACTATTTTGAAACGTCAAACGAAATTATACCTAATAGTTATTTACAGCATTTTTTTAAGAATTTGCTTTTTTTGTTAAATTTATCTCCGATATCTAGCATTGCATTTAAATAACCCAAAGCGAAAGGGTTAAAGTCGTGTTGAGACCATTTTAAAATTGCCCCCTGTGAGGCGTGGGCCCCACGTTGGGAAACACTGCTTAAATGCATGCGATATTTGACTCGATGCTGTTCCTTTGATATTAAATTGACTTCTGTGATTTTAGTCTGACATATTAAGCTATCTTAGAAAAACAAAAAAACCCCATTTGGTCAAGAAATATAGCTTGCATTGCATTTAAATAACCCAAAGCAAAAAGGTTAATAAAGTTGTGTCGACTCTATTTTTAAGTTGCCCCCTTAACTATCAAATTGCCCTTTGGGTCCCACGTTGGGAAACTGCTTTAAAGTATACATAAAGAAAACAGTGCGTGTATCACTGTGTACAAGATTACGATTAGTGAGGAAATTTTCAGATGAATTAGTATTTTCTAGAAACATATCTACTTTTTTTTTATAAAAAATGGTGGTTGTCAAGTGATCTATATTCAATCACAATAAGAGGTATATAATTTTTGAAGTTTGAAGTAAAATTTTCGTGGGGTGGGGGGATTGTGACCGGCAGCCTTTTTGTGTGAAGAGACATAGTGTGGGTAAACTGATATTGTGTTGAAAACACCGATTCTCGTCCGATCAAGCGTGACGTTTTTCTTGTTGTATTTTTCCAATTAAAATGTTTCTCTGTAATACAAAAGTTTTACTTCTAACGTGTCTTTATAACGCTCTGTTTTTTTGTTTGTTTGATTTCGCTATTTTCCTTAACAATAGCAACCAAAAAAATATTTTATTTTGCAAGTTATGGTTTATTTATTGAAGTATTTATGTATCCAATACCATGTTATGAATCTAAGCAAAGGAATAATTAAGGGTATAATACATAGATCAAAAATTACTCTAAGCGAAAACGCATTCGTGCGGACGGGTCGTGTGATGAGAAACAGTATATAGAGGCCGAGAGCGGGAACAATAAAGCACCTATGAAACCGCGGTTGGAAACTAGTGCACAAAATACATCTATTAATTAACAGATAAGATGAATTTATTACAAGCGATATTACATTTAATTCCCTATTTATCAATACAAACATCTACTATCAACTTACTATATATAGCTCAGCGGTTGATTAAGCCTGAATCAACCAAGATATCTTGATAATTATTTATTGTAGCAGCGATAAAAAAATCAACCTCTCGGAAGTTTTAAATCTATACTATAATAAAACTGTAACAAGGCGAAATCTGTACATTAAATATTTTTTGAAAATTTTAATCAGGGTAGACTATGTTATCGATATAGAAGCCAAAAATAATCTTTTTACAATTTTTGTCTGTCTGTCTGTCTGTCTTTCTGTCTGTCTGTCTGTCTGTCTGTCTGTCTGTCCCTATGCACACGCATCACTCTGAAAGTACTGAACCAATCTTGACGAAACTTGACATAGTGATACCTAATATACCGAGATTACATCAAATATACTTTTTATCCCATAAAACGCGAAGAGTTCTCCAGGATTTAGGATTAAAGTCTAGAATCTAAGCCCGTATTACTCTGAAAGTACTAAGGCATTTTTAACGAAATTTAACACGGTGATAACTGATATTAGAAGACTACATCCAGGATACTCTTTGTCCCACAAAACGCAATGAGTTCTCCAGAATAACGAAAAATAAAAATTTGCAGTTAACGTAACTAGACTTTTTTGCGACACCTTAGTACAAGAGCCGGCAACGTTAAAAGAACAAGAATTTTAAAATACCTGGTTCTTTAACACATCAATATATTTTTTTATATCATAAGAGGCAAACGAACAGGTGGGTCACGTGATGTTTAGTGACCACCACCGTCTATAGACACTAGCAACACCAGGGGATTTGTAAGTGCGTTTCCAACCTGTATATGGGGGAGTCCGGCACTCTCACTGACCGAACGAAACATTACAATGCAAGCAGCAGCAAAATCTCTATCTCCTCCAAGCCTGCCGTAAGGAACTTTGTTCCAATAATAAATTTCAAACCAATTATTTTTTTTCATAGCAAAGAACCAATTTCATTTTATTAAACATTATTGACCACCATATACAACGATAAACGTAAACGTATGACTTGGGATTGACGCCATCTCAAATATATGCGTCGTCTACGTAAAATCACCGGTGCCCCATGGTACGTCCGGAATAAGGATCTCCACAGGACCTGGAGATGCTTTCTGTCTGAGCGTATATAAAATCACTTACAGGTAGTTATTTCGAAAAAGCCGCGAATCATCCCAGCCCGTTAGTGGTATCCACCGCGAACGATGAACCCGTACCCAACGCTGCGCAGTATAGAAGACGACCGCGACACATTTTTACCGACCCTCCTGATTCAATCACGTCAGCGAACGATCAGTACCAGCCTGTCTCTTCAAACAGAGCGTGTTCTCATCCACGCCCGCATAACCGCAGATCACGCCGCCGTGGCCTGGGACTAAATTTCGCTCCCGTACACCAAATTAGGCCCTTCTCGGCAACGGCTCAAGCCTAGATCTGTTCCCTGGGCGTGGAGCCCTTGAGTACGCTGCTCACGCGATACAGTGACACAAGAGTTCTACCCTTATTTTTCGTTATCCTATCCTACATAGTTTAGAGGATTTTTTCCTACACAAAATACATATAGAAGTTGTTGAGGCACGCATGCTTGGTACACATGCATGTTTCAATAACTTATATACATATATAAGTTACCGGACTACTAAGACGAGCGCTTAAGGCACTCAGCCGATTTTATTTAGGCAACCAGTTCAAGGGTACACGGCACACCTCGGCTTGGCTGTTGCCTGTTGCATGCAAAATCGCGACCTATCTTAACTAATCTAGCTAACTATTCATATATGTATGAGTTGTTGAAACGTATATGTATACCAAGCATACACGCCTCAACAACTCCTGCATATATTTATTATCGGAAAATTGAGAGTTTTTTAGTTCGATAAGGAAAAAAGTAAACCCTTCCACTTTCATGTGTAACATGTTTCATTCATCATCATTCAGTGTTTCATGTGTTTCATGTGTGTGGGGGTGATCGTGTAGTGTTGTATGTAGCAGTGATGTATATTTGTGTGTCACCGTATCGCGCAAGCAACGCACTCAAGGGATCCTTACCGAGGGATTGAACCTGATGTATAAAACTGGCTTGGCTTGAAGGTGATAGGTACTATGTTGTGAGTGGTACAAAGATTATTTATAAAAATATATTGGAAATATATTTCAAATACGTTTTTGAAACAGTTTATAACTCTTAGACAATAGTTTCAAGCAAGTGACATTTGACGTTTTCGGCGGGATGTTTGACGCTTCGATACGGTGTTCATATATTTTTCTTTAATACAATGGAGTATAAAAAGGTTTTAATATAAGTCGAAGATAGTTATGATAAAGTAAGTGGTAGAGATGTTTATTCAGTTTTATGTAGGTTAGTTTTTATTTTAATTGATCCTGGTAGATGACACTACGAATGGGTACTAGGTTTATTTAAAAAATAAATACATGTAATCTGGGTATATGTTTAAGTGAATCCGTGGATAGTTTGAATTCACAATTGGAAACGGTAGTTGTGGCTGCAATCGGGTATCAGTTTTATTTGCGGGGTGGTATGGCTTTACAGCCTGACTGGGTCACAACCAACATGTACATGACGAAAAAATCCGTAATAGTGATTCGCTTCTGCGCGTCGCGTTTCGGGATCAGCCTGTGCATATCCAGCTTTTTGTAGGCCGGCATGATAGTGGCGACCAGCGATGGATAGTGTGTCACTCGGTGGTCGCTATTGTTTTTGGATTGTACTGTACTTACCATCAGGCATAGTGCAGGCATTTTGCCGTGCTACGATAAAAAAAAGAAACAATTTTTTCGCGTTATAACCAATTTGGTGCAAACGAAGTTGCACGGGTCAGCTAGTCTATACTAATATTATAAAGAGGTGAAATTTGTGAAGTTGTTAGTATGTGGCTTTTTTTTTCACGAACTGACTACGCTATTGGCCTTAATTTTTTGGCCTTTACAGCTTCACGGGACTACTAAGGCGAGCGCTTAAGGCACTCAGCCGATTTTATATTAGCTATTAGTATGTGGCGTTGTAGAGTGTAATCTTAGGAACTACTGGACCGATTCCAGAAATTCTTTTAGTTTTATATAGCTCATTTATCAAGAACTATATATCATTACACTAAGACCAATAGATGTAGAGCACGAATGAAAAATGTTTCTAAATCATTATTTTTCCTCTTGAGAACTTCCGCTGCGTGTGAGCGTTAGCCTAAAGCAACTATTCCACACGAACGAAGTCTCGGGCAGAGGCTAGTAACTGATAAACTTTAACATCAGATACTCTAATATCCAGCATTAAAACCCAAACAAATGTAACAACCGGAAGTCCGTACCGCGCCACGGTACTGTCACCGGAAG
>JACEII010000129.1:121990-246014 GCA_014332785.1 Antheraea mylitta | reverse complement strand
TAAAGTACATACATATACAGTGACCTTTTATTTTACGCGTTGTTACACAAATAAGAATTACAGGCGGGAGTTGATGGCTAAATAATTACCGTGGTCGACGTAATTTCGAATCCTTGCAAATAAATCGTAGCTTTCGAGGAACGTAAACATTGTGATGGAATCATAGCATGGTGACTTTTTCTAAGCCTGTCTAGCTAACTAGGAACCTCAATTTGCAAATTCAACCTAAATACCTATAGGTGTGTTCCGGTAGCTGTAACTAAAAGGCTACTCTCTAAATTTTGCGTGTTTACAATCTTAGATTACATTCATTTAACACCAAGCGAGATTGCAGTTAAATCCTATGAAATATGAAAAAAGTTTTGTGTAGTTTACAGATGATAGAAGAGAAACTTAGTATTATAATTAATCCTTAAGATGATAAGATGAACACATTAAATGGCAGTTAACATTAGTTTTTGGTATTATTTTTGTAATACTTTAATATATATCAACAATTATACTAACACACAACAGAAAATAACAAAAAAAACGCAAGATGTCATTACGATCTAACAGAAAATAATGTGCTTACAGATTAGAACGTTTCTCTCTCTCTCCCTCCCACTTTCTTGTTTTCGTGTACATTAAGAATATACTATATCATTCTCTCACAATCTAAAAGCCATATATATATATATATATATATAGCGATTTCGTATATAAATTCAATGCATACAATCCTAAAAGAAATGCCACTTTAAAAAATTAAAGTTCGAATGCTCTGTTCGACACATTCCCTTACCGTATGTTTCCAAAACGTGCGAACGCTGCAGTAACTTCATCTCGACGCTATTTCGAATAAACAGTACTTTATTTACTACTTACTGGCTTTTTGTTTAAATTTCGTGAACCAAATTTAATATATTTAAGTGTTAGTAACGTTATTATTGTAAATTGGTAATTATTCTTTATATGAACATTAGCTGTTCCCGCGACTTCGTCCACGTGAAATAGTTTGAGCTTAAAGCTAATACCCAGCGAAAGCTCTCAAAGGAAAAAAAACCCCGATTTTAAAACATTCTCCATCGGTGCTCCGTTCCTATTGGTCTTAGCGTGATGATATATAGCCTAGTTCCGTTTTGTATGTCATAGGAGGTAAACGAACAGACGGGTCACCTGATGTTCAGTGATCACCGTCGTCTATAGACACTTGCAACACCAGTGTACTCGCAAGTGCGTTGCCAACCTATATTTGGGGGAGGGGGTAAGGGAGGTGGCTCTCCGGCGCTCTCGTTGACCGAAACGCACTGTTAACGCGAGCACTGTTACTTCACGTCGGTGTTTCTATGAGAGGGTGGTACTAAACTGGGCGAGCCGACCCATTCATGCTGAAACCAGTGATAGCTTAAGCGTGGCTCTACCACCTACTAAAACTAGGTGTTCTGTAATAAGAAATAAAATACATATCAATCATTTTTAAGTAATGTCTGTCTGCTTGTTTGAACAGACTTCACTACTAAAGTACTGGGTTCATGATATAACCTTCTCAAGAAAATCATAAAGTATATATTTCAATAACATTTAGTCTCTGTTTTATTAAAATCGATTAACTCTATCAAAAGTTATTGTAAATTTAATGACGACGCGACTTAAGTACGAGAGAAAAGTAGATAAGTAAATGGGCTTAATACATTCAGATGACTTTTTATTAATAGCAATTTTTGACATAAGATTTCACGCGGACGAATTATTTTTTCTCGAACTGACTACGCTAGTGACCTAGCTTCACCGGACTACTAAGGCGAACGCTTAGGGCACTCAGCCGATTTTATTTAATAACTATCTCTAGAGTGCACGACACATCTCGGCTTGGGTTGTTGCCTGATACGTGCAATTCGCGACTTATCTGAGCTAACCTAAGCTAACTATTCATACATATATGAGTTGTTGGAACATATATGTGTACCAAGCATACATACCTCAACAACTCTTATATATGTTTCGTATCGGATAATTTTCTAAACTATTTCAGTTCGATAAGGGAAAGAAATAAAACCCTTCCACTTTCATGTGTAAGCATGTATGCGTGCACGTGTGTGGAGGTGATATGTGTAATGTTGTTGCAGTGATTTAAGATTTTGTGTGAGTGTATCGCGCGAGCAGCACACTCAAGAGCTCCATGCCGAGGAATGGACCTAGGCTTGAGCCGCTGCGGTCACGACTATACCGAATTAAATGACGTAAAGAACCACGGGAAAAACCTAGTTGAAGATAAAATAGTCTCTAGTGGAAGCTATCAAAACAAATAACACGCAATAAACGGAGGTGTGGCGGAGAGACCTTGCGTAAGGAAGGACTGGGTGATAAGGGAAACTGTTATCGTTTTAGAAAATTTACACAACACAGATAATAAAATCGAAAATAACGATTACCTCCTGTAGTGTTCTGGGTTAGTAAGTGGCCACGAACATTATTGGCCTATATGGAAGGCTTTGAACTGGTCACTGCGAGGGTGACCTTATATTCGCAACCTTAACAACATTCATTCAGGCTAGGCTATAATTGACTGGGGTAATAAACAGACAAACGAGATTGGGAGTTTTTGGCGGGATTTTAGTCTGTCATGTAGTGGATTTAATATTTTATTCATAATCTTGTATTATTTGACTATATATTGTGTAAAGTTGGTGGTGTTTTACGTAATATAGTTAGTTTATTATTCATAAGTGAAGTGACTGGAAAATAATAACACGGAGCATGAAATTCTGAGATGCCACAAAAACTCCCTGGAAGGTTCTAGCAAGGGATCCACCATCTTGTTAGAATATGGTTTCACACGATGCTTAATATTGGAATGATCACACGAAGTTTGTGATATTATTGACTACGTGACAATGGCAGTAATAATCGGAAAGATTGATTGCCAAAAATAGAGTTAAAAAAAAAAAACGAGATTGAAAACGGTTTTCCCCATCGTCTATATATACATACTAAGCCCTGCCCGCGACTTCGTCCGTGTAATTATAGTTACAAATAGTTAGTGCTAACGTTGCATGCAGCGGAAGCTCTCAGGAGAAAATAAAACCGTTTTTGAAACATTCTTCATTGGTGCTCCGCCCCTATAGGTCTTTTGTGATGATAACATATATCTTCCTCGATAAATGAGCTATATAACTCTGAAAGAATTTTTCAAATGGGGCCAATAGTTACTAAGATTACCCCCTACAACGTCACAAACTCAAAAAGTTTACCTCTTTATAATACTACTAGCCTCTGCCCGCGACTTCGTTCGCGTGGAATAGATACACTGACACGCAACAGTTCTAAAAAGGAAAAAACATCCCGATTTTGAAACATCTGTCTCCTGTACTCCCCTACTATTGGTTTTAGCGTGATAATATATAGCCTATAACCATTCTCGATGAATGAGCTATATAACACTGAAAGAATTATTTAAATCGGACCAGTAGTTCCTGAGATTACCCCCTACAACGTCACAACATCACAACGTCACAAACTCACAAACTTTACCTCTTTATAATATTAGTATAAATTCCGTACTGGAATGCGTAACATTGAAATTAAAATGTACGAAGTCGCGTGCACAGCTAGTATAATATAGAATAGAATAATTAAATATGATATAAGCGATAATGGCTTAGTTGATAGCGTATTTGGGCAACACGTCGATGGACTTAGGTTCGAATCCTTACAGCCGAGTCGGAACGTGCGATGAAAGAAAACATCGTATTGAAAGAGTAACATGTTGAGCTTATTCTAAGTCCATCTGGCTGGCCACCACCCTCCAGTGGAAAATCTTGAGAGGCAGTCCCCTCTAGGTTCAGCGTGAACTCTGATCGTGATCTTAGACCAGATATAAATAACGATTTAACTTCAAGAAAGAAAGAAATATAATAGGCCGTTACCGCGGTCGGCTCGCGTTTTTTTTTCGCAAGTCAAACCTTTTTTTTAGGTGGCGAATATCCTGCATGGGACACCCCTCCAGCTGTCGTTGAGGACTGGAGCAACAGTTGAGGGGTTATGCCGAGACTTACAGCCTAAAAACCCCAAAGGCCGCGCGGCACGTATGAGTGATCCAGAGTTTGGATTGCGCGAGCGTTCTCCGCGCCGTGGTCACGCGCCCGGGTCGCCCGCAGGTGCTTAGCGGGTCGATCTATATCTCGAGGTGTCTTGCACTCCCGTGCTTCCTCCAGAAGCAGCGGCCGTGGCCCGTGCTTCGCCACACGGTTTTCCATTGTGACAGTAGGCACCACCCGCAAATCTAACCTAACCAAACCGAGATTAAACTGTTTTGTTTCAACCTAAAAATCATCAAGTTGCTAATAGAAAACTACCAATGATTGTTGAGTGGCGACACATAACATCAAAACTTTGATCATGAATATCTCAGTAACTATGCTTTTCCGCGGGGAGGGGAAACAACCCCTTTCACCAGCTGCTTCCACCTCCTCAACCTATATATCAAGATGCGAAATGCAAATGAGGCCCCTCAAAACACTGCTTGCTCTTTTATTTCGGTTTGGCTAGGTTAGTTTTTTTTTTTCGAACTGACTACGCTATTGACCTAGCAAGGTCTTACAGCTTCACCGGACTACTAAGGCGAGCGCTTAGGGCACTTAGCCGACTTTATATGACAACTAACTCAAGGGTGCACGTCACACCTTAGTTTGGGCTGTTGTCTGATACGTGCAATTCGCGATCTATCTGAGCTGACTCAAACTAACCATTCATACATATATGAGTTTTAGGAACATATATGTGTACTAAGCATACATACCATACAACAACTCTTAAATATATTTCGTATAGGATAATTAAACTATTTCAGTTCAATAGGGAAATGAAACAAAACCCTTCCACTTTCATGTGTAGGCGTGTGTGCCTACACGTGTATGGGGGTGATATGTGTAATGTTGTTGCAGTGATGTAAGATACTGTGTGTGTGTCGCGCGGGCAGCGCACTAAAGGGCTCCACGCCGAGGGAACGGACCTAGGCTTGAGTCACTGCCGAGATGGGCCTAATCTGGTATACTAAATTAGGTTAGATTTGCGTAAAAAGATACACCGAACCGGCCGCGGTAGCGTTCGGCGAATACGGTGCATTTAATACGAAAGTACCAGATATTATTATTCAGTACATACTGCACATATTAACAAGTAACATAAAATATACTTTAAAGTAAGGCAAGTGTTGCATTGAAGGAAAAAGATCGTGGTTTTGGTATAAGAAGCTACATGGTTTGCAAATGCAAGGCGCTGCACCGCTGATTTCCAAACAAAGCCGGCTTTATATATGGACGAAATTACAAACACACGGACGCAATTACACAATGACTTCAAATTAATATTACACATTTAATAATGTCGATTTTCATCAGATTAAATTGTGATGGAATGCGAAAACTGCAAGGATAAAAAAAAATCAAACCTCGTAATATCACAAAACAACAAACTTACACTTCAACTTCTTGTATTTAGTTTTGGCCATCTGAATACACAAACGTACACGGTTACAAATTACACTATACAAATATGCAAAAACCACGGCACGATTAATTTTCATAAAAAAACAAACGAGAGCTTCTTAATTAACGCGTCGACAGAACAATTCAAACTACCTACCTGACCAGTGTTGCCGTTTAAGAAATAAAAAAGTCTCCAAATGTCAATTAAAAAATCCTTAGATTTTGAAAAATACATGATTAAAGACTGTTAGAAGTCGCTAAATATTTCATAGTAGAAAATGTGGTAGAACTACAATATTGCGAGTGTTTGAATTTTGTCGTAGTTGGATCAGTTATAACCAGTTTTAAAAACATTATATCCGTCTTAACCGACTTCAAAAAAAGGAGGAGATTCTCCAAAGTAACACAACTTTCAAGAAACAAGCCTACTCCTTTCTTAAGGGCCGGCACCGCATCTGTGATTCCTCTCGTGTCGCAGGTGTCCATGGACGACGGTGATCACTTACCATCAGGTGACCCGCATGTTTTGGTAAAATATATTAATGTACACTAAAAATGGTAAAATAAAGTTAATTTTCAAAAAAAAAGAATTAACCGACATCAATATTAATCAAAAGTAAAAATATAAGGCACTAAAGAGTGGAAAAATAAATAGTTTATCAAATTAACCAAATTAAATAAAACATATGAATATGTGTGCTACCTAGAGATGTATTGGAAGTCGGCGCCAACCGAAAACCATATCATCTACATAGGTACAAAGGCACCGATTTGATAAACTATTTATTTTCCACTTTTTAGTATCTTATATTTATGCCTTTGATTATTATTGAAGTCGGTTAATTCTTTTTTTTCGAACTTCTTCTTTAAAGGGATTACCATTCCCGCAAATAGATTTTCATATTAATATCTATAATTTAACAAAGAAATTAAGAAAGACAGGTTTATATTGCGAAAACGTAAGATAAGTAACGCATTTTTTATTTCTCTTGGTGGTGGTAGTGAAATGTAATTGAAAAACAACGCACTTAAATTAGTACCAAAATATCTATGTATTTTCAATATTCAGATAGTCGCTAAAATCCGCTAATTATTTTTAAATTGCTAGATTGAAAAAAAAAAGTCGTTAAACATATCCAAAATCCGCTAGAATTTGCGACAAAGTCGCTAAAACGGCAACTATGTACCTGACTACATCTTTACAAATAAAATTTATCCGCCATATTGCTTTTTTAAACGTCACAATTACTAAAAATCAGGGATGCCAATGTGACAACAGAAAAAATATCACACGAACGACGAAATAGAACTGATGAAAAGTAGTCCGGTGAAACTGTTAAGACCTTGCTAGGTCAATAGCGTAGTCAGTTCGAGAAAAAACAAAAAGAAAGAACTGATGAAAACTGACAAATAATATTAGAAATTACATACAGTGTGGTATTTTTAATGCTACCTGGTGGGAAAGTACTGTAAATTTATACTAATATTATAAAGAGGTAAAGTTTGTGAGTTTGTGACGTTGTGACGTTGTAGGGGGTAATCTCAGGAACTACTGGTCCGATTTGAATAATTCTTGCAGTGTTATATAGCTCATTCACCGAGAATGGTTATAGGCTAAATATCATCACGCTAAGACCAATAGGAGCAGAGCACAGATGAAAAATGTTTCAAAATCGAGATGTTTTTTCCTATTGAGAACGCGAACGAAGTCGCGGGCAGAGGCTAGTAATAGATATAGCAAATTTTACCCTATAGAAACTTATTTATGAAAAGAAATCAAACTGCATTAAAAGAATTTTGTCTTTTTTTTTCGAAATGACTACGCTATTGACCCAGCAAGGTCTTAACAATTTCACCGGACTACTAAGGCGAGCGCTTAAGGCACTCAGTCGATTTTATTTTGGCAACCAGCTCAAGGGTACACGGCACACCTCGGCTAGGCTGTTGCCTGTTGCATGCAAAATCGCGATCTATCTTAGCTAACCTAGCTAACTATCCATATATGTATGAGTTGTTGAAACGTATATGTGTACCAAGCATACACGCTTCAACAACTCCTCCATATATTTATTATCGGAAAATTCGAGTTTTTCAGTTCGATAAGGGAAAAAAAAAGTTTTTTTTATTCCGAACTGACTACGCTATTGACCCAGTAAGGTCTTAACAGCTTGACCGGACTACTAAGGCGAGCGCTTGTGGCACTCGGCCGATTTTATTTGGGCAACTAGCTCAAGGGTGCACGGCACATCTCAGCCTGGGCTGCTGCCCGACACGTGCAGTTCGCCTAAGCTAGGCTGCTGCCCGACACGTGCAATTCGCCTAAGCTAACTATTCATACATATATGAGTTGTTGGAGCATATATGTGTACCAAGCATACATACCTCAACAACTCCTGTATATTTCGTATCGGATAATTTTCCAAACTATTTCAGTTCGATAAGGGAAAGAAACAAAACCCTCCCACTTGCATGTGTAGGCGTGTATGCGTGCACGTGCGTGGGGGTGATATGTCTACTGTTGTTGCAGTGATGTACCATTTTGTGTTACTGTATCGCGCAAGCAGCGCACTCAAGGGCTCCACGCCGAGGGGACGGACCTAGGCTTGAGCCGCTGCTGAGGGGTGCCTAATCTGGTGTCCGGGAGCGAAATTTACCCCCAAACCACGGCGGCGTGATCTGTGGTTACACGGGCGTGGGCGTGAGCACGTTCTGTTTGGAGAGACAGGCTGGTACTGATCGTTCACTGCCGTTATTTCATCAGGAGGGTCGATAAAAACATGTCGCGGCCGTCTATAATAATGGGAAAAAAAAGTAAACCCTTCCACTTTCATGTGTAAGCGTGTCGGCGTGTACGTGTGTGGGGGTGATCGTGTAGTGTTGTAGCAGTGATGTATATTTGTGTGTCAGCGTATCGCGCAAGCAACGCACTCAAGGGCTCCCTACCGAGGGATCAAACCTAGGCTTGAACCGCTACCGTGGGAGGCCTAATCGGGTAAGATTTTCGTAAATTCTCTTGCTTCATCCGGTAATCGAACCGACTAAAATCTGTATAGATTACACCGTGTAATTTTATTGCATCGATCGTTACGGGCAATCACAAGGATGGAATCTTTCAAACATACTTGGTAAATTTAATAAACCATGAAATATTCAATTATTTAAATTATTTACAAATAATGCTAAAAAATATAATTAGTTAGCTAATTATATACAGTGGGCAAACGGTTAAGAACATCTCCCTCCTCTGTTTCTGAACGGATTTCCTTCATTCTTTTTTTGTTATATAACTATTGTCGAGCTTTAGTGAAAAAAATAAAAAAGAAATAGTTTTTTTCTTCCATGTGGTTGAAGTTCAACCACTCGAAATAATAATCATGTGCTGAAACGCGAGCAAGGCTTATCTATGCTTGCTATATCAAATAATAATAATTAATAATCTATTTCGTTATAATATACGTTGTAGGGGGTTATCTCAGGAACGATCCGATTTGAAAAATTATTTCATTGTTACATAGCTCATTTATCGAGGATGGTTATAATCTATATATCATCACGCTAAGACCAATAGTAGCGAAGCACCAAAGAAGAATGTTTAAAATCGTTTTTTTTTTCCTTGAAAGCTTTCGCTGCGTGTCAGCGTTAACCCAAAGTAACTATTCCACGCGAACGAAGTCGCGGTCAGAAGCTAGTATACCAATAAAATAATACTAATCACAAATTTTGAGGTCTCCTCGTCCAAAAAAATTAATAACGAATCTAAAAATTACATAACAGCGCCATCTAGTAATAACATGTATAGTATGAGTACAGTTGTATAGTGTGTGTATATAATCACTATATATTATAAAAGTCTTCCTGCAACGTCTGTCTGTCTGTCTGTTCGCGATAAACTTAAAAACAAGTCAACGGATGTTTGCACTTCGATAGCTTTGTTGTGGTTATGTACTTGCTTGTTTTCACCAAATGATAATGTGATTCATGAGGCAGGTTGAGGGTATACTTCCTCGAGGTTTTTTTGTATTACTAGGCCGAGACAACAACCTCCGCGCCCTATAGTATCATTATAAAATTCTTTCCAATACATACCAAGAGAAAAGATAAAATCTTACGTTCTACTATATAGATTTTTTTCAAAGGGAAAGGTATAACAGAAATACTTCTAAAATCGAGATTCAATTTTACAACCTTACAAAGTACACTCACCTTTCTTAGAAGATTTGACAGCGACCAGCCCGAAGTCTTCCCTCTGCCCACCGGCCGGCGCTATCAAGACCTTGTTCTCTTCTAGCAACTTCTCTTCAGCCCCGTCACCCTCCTTCTCCATCACCGAACGGATCGCTGGCGTCGGCGACGCCATTGTCGATTAAATCAAGCGTAACAACAAACAAAATGGCGGATGAACATAACCTCACTTTACGGTTCGTTTAAGAAAATTTGACATAATTTTGGAATGTTTGTTGTTTTTTTTTTTTTAATTTTATTTGTATTATTATTATTGTAAATCTACATATCTAGGATGTCAGTCTTGTTTTTATTGGCGTTGTCATCTGAAACAATATAAAAAGCTTTTAATAATTAAGGATATCTATACTAATATACTAATAATATTATAAACAGGTAAAGTTTGTGAGTTTGTGACGTTGTGATGTTGTGATGTTATAGGGGGTAATCTCAGGAACTACTGGTCCGATTTGAAAAATTCTTTCAGTGGTATATAGCTCATTCATCGAGAATGGTTATAGCCTATATATCATCACGCTAAGACCAATAGGAGCGGAGCACAGATGATAAATGTTTTAAAAATCGGGATGTTTTTTCTTTTTGAGAACTGCTGCCTGTTAGTGTTAGTTTTAGTGTATATATTCCACGCGAACGAAGTTGCAAGCAGAGGCCAGTATATTATAATCAGATAATAGACAAGAGTCCTCGTAGTTTAAACCGAAGTACCTGGACGACCGAGCCAAGCTTGGTTCTTTGAAAAACATTTTGAAATTAAAAGAAACTATTAGATTTGCCTAAAAATTAGCATTTTTTCACGTAAAAATTATATTTAAAAAGATATTTCTCTTATAATTACGATAATAAAATTATTTATTTAATTGAAATAGATTGTTAGGTTTGCCTTATAAAATTATTATTTTTTGCAAAATAAAAAAAATCCATACACTCGGATTCGAACTGGGGTTAGACGGATTTTCGAAGCAACCAATTTCCATCTGAGCTATTTTTGTTTTGACAGCGTCGGCGAAATTTCCCTTCATATTCTAGCTATATTTTTTCATTGCCTGAAATCTCAGTTAAAAACGTTTTCTATGAATAAAATCTAGCTAGATTGATTTATCGTCCTCGAAACTACCTACATAACAAGTTTCACGGAAGTAGCTGACGCAGTTTCCGGGATCCTGAATATATACAGATATAAAAATATACAAGAATTGCTCGTTTAAAGGTATTAGATAGATATATATAGATTACTGAATCCTACTGTAAAACAAAGATTTTGACTTATTTTCTGTACAAAGCCGGGGCGTGTAGCTAGTGTAGATATAGATGTATGGTCATATAATATGTAGATTGATTGTGTAGTCTTTATAGTGCAAACGGAATTTCTTTGTCATGGAAAACAAAACATACATTGCAATTTAAACGTATTTTCGTTCCATCACAATCCACATTCGCATTGTTACGTGGCCGTGGAAAATCTGAACCAATCAATTTAAACGTCAAGCAATGTGTACTAAAACTTTATGCTTTGCAAACCACTTCACACTATAAAATAAATAACAGTTACTTTTCATTTGTTTCTGTATTTTTTTTTTCCATTATAAGGAAAAGGCAAAGGTGTCAAGACCATACAGCCAAGTCAGACGTCATTTCATAATTGCCAATTCTGGTGTGTCTCGTAATAATTACAATTTTCTAACAAGATGATGGCCGTCTTGTTAAAACTTTCCTGGGAATTTTAGTGGCATATCAGAATTCATGCTTATCGGTATTATTTCCCCCATCCACTATTTGTATACAATAACCGAACTATATTACGTAAAATACTACCAATATTATAATATATAGAGTCAAATAACACAAAATTATGTATAAAACATAATAACTACTATATGACAGACTGAGGTCTTGCAGTTAAGTACTCGTTAATATTCATTATTTTCATCATTAGGGCATATGCCTATGTAAGCGACTGTGAAATTTACCTTCGTATTCTATCAAAATTATTACATTACTTAGAAACTCAGTTAAAAAAAGTTTTCTATGAATAAAAGTCTAGCTAGATCGATTTATCGTCCCCGAAACCACCTACATGCTAAATTTCGCGGAAATCGCTGACGCAGTTTCCTTTTTTTTTCTTTTTTTCGAAATGACTACGCTATTGACCTAGCAAGGTCTTAACAGCTTCACCGGACTACTAAGGCGAGCGCTTAAGGCACTCAGCCGATTTTATTTTGACAACCAGCTCAAGGGTGCGCTGCACACCTCGGCTTGGCTGTTGCCTGTTGCATGCAAAACCGCGACCTATCTTAGCTAACCTAGCTAACTATTCATACATGTACGAGTTGTTGAAACGTATATGTGTACCAAGCATACACGCCTCAACAACTCCTCCATATATTTATTAGTCGTTTTTAACTGTTTCCGAGATCCTGAATATATATAAATATACAAGAGTTGCTCGTTTAAAGGTGTTATTAGATAGATTACATTTAATTATTTTACCTACGCTCCTAGACCCATTCGCTATTGTAATTATCACACGACTCTTATCTTTAATGTGTTTAATGTGTCTTAATTGTACAAGTATATTCAATGTGGTCAAGTCACGTTTCACTGTAACAGTGGCCAATTTAGCATTATTACTTTTACACGATCACCCCCACACACGTGCACGCCTACACGCTTACACATGAAAGTGGAAGGGTTTACTTTTTTTTTCCGTTATCGAACTGAAAAACTCTCAATTTTCCAATAATAGATATATGGAGGAGTTGTTGAGGCGTGTATGCTTGGTACACATATACGTTTCAACAACTCATACATATATGAATAGTTAGCTAGGTTATATGAATATATGAATAGTTAGCGATTTTGCATGCAACAGGCAACAGCCAAGCCGAGGTGTGCCGTGCACCCTTGAGATGGTTGCCAAAATAAAATCGGCTGAGTGCCTTAAGCGCTCGCCTTAATAGTCCGGTGAAGCTGTTAAGACCTTGCTGGGTCAATAGCGTAGACATTTCGAAAAAAAAAAGCATTATTACTATTATTGAAACCTAGAGTTGTTACTGTATTTTAAAATAAATTATTAACGAGACTATTTTGAGCACTTTAAATTATAACTAGCCTATGCCCGCGACTTCATTCCCCTGGAATAGATACATTGGCCTAACGCTAACACGCAGCGGAAGCTCTCACGAGGGAAAAAACACCCCGATTTTGAAACATCTTCATTGATACTCCGCTCGTATTGGTCTTAGCGTTATGATATATAGCTTATAACCGTACTCGATAAATGAGCTATATAACACTGAAAGAATTATTCAAATCGGACCAGTAGTTCCTGAGATTACCCCCTACAACGTCACAACATCACAAACTTTACCTCTTTATAATATTAAGTATAGAAGAGGCAAATGAACGGACGGGTCACCTGAAGTTAAGTGATCGTTGTCAGCCGGTGTTAATGGAGGGGAGGAGAATGGTGAGGCGAGGGTAGGGGATGTGGGCCTCCGGCGCTCTCACTTACCGAACGAAACGCAACAATGCAAGCACTTTTACTTAACGTCGGTAGTTTTCTGTGTGTCGGGTGGTAATACCCCGGTCGGGTCGAACCGTTCATGCTGAAACCGGTAATAGCTTCAGCGTGACTCTACCACCTACAAACATTAGAAAAGAACCTCCAAGTTTAGCTTGTTTACCAATATAGTCCACATTGTTATTTAACATTAGAGAAGATTGTGTTCAAACGATAAAACCCCTTAAAATGAATGAAAAAAAAACAATATCTACTAAATAATTACAGATTACATTTTTTTTTATTTTTTTTTTTTTTATTGTAGCACGGCAAAGTGACTGCACTATGCCTGATGGTATAATAAGCATAGTACAATCCAAAAATAATAGCGACCACCGATTGACACTGTCCATCGCCGGTCGCCACTATCATGCCGGCTTATAAAAAGCTGGATATGCACAGGCTGATCCCGAAACGCGACCCGTAGAAGCGAATCACTATTACGGGCTTTTTCGCCATATACATGGTGATTGTGACCCAGTCGGGCTGTAAAACCCTACCACCCCGCTCTCGCCATTGCCTCGTTCGTTGATCAGCAGGATGTACCACGTGCAGGTGAGGTTGGCTTGGGTGTCTCAAGTCTTATGATGTTATTCGACACCCCTTACACCCCAAAAATTTGTTCATTCCGAGAAGCCGTGTGTATATTTTGATAGCAAGCGAACGAACTCTAAGAGGCATAAATTACTAAATTCAGTATATACCGGTGTGAATAACTACATACATAAATAATAATTAATTCTAAACACAGAAGTGGCGAAACATTAGATTCACGAAAAATGGATCCGCATTTTTTTTATTAATAATAATATATTTTGATGTTCCAACCGAATGTATACATAACTATCCTCTGCCCGCGACTTCGTTCGCGTGTATCTATACACTAACACGCAGCAGTTCTCAAAAGGAAAAAAACATCCCGATTATGAAACATTTTTCTTCTGTGCTCCGCTCCTATTTCTCTTAGCGTAATGATAGCCTATAACCATTATCGAAGAATGAGCTATATAACACTGAAAGAATTATTCAAATCGGACCAGTAGTTCCTGAGATTACCCCCTACAACGTCACAACAACACAACGTCACAAACTGATAAACTTTACATCTTTATTATATTGGTATAGATTTACAGTAATAGTGGTATCTGCACTGGTTATTATAAACCGTATCACGTATAATATCAAAATTTCATATAATTGGAACTAAAACAAACAGAGACTTAATTTTTTCTTCGAATCGACTACGCTATTCACCTATCAAGGTCTTAACAGGTTCACCAGACTACAGCGACTTAAACACATGTAATAAATAACAACTTAATTCGACTCAACTAAATATCTCACATATTTATTATTGTGTAACACGGTACTCCGAGAGAGATAAGAGTGTTGTATGATAGTAATTAGTGAATAGTTTTTAAAATAAAAATGTATGGATTGAACTATCGAAATTATAATTACAATTTTTATTGTGGTATTAGTATTTTTTTCTGTATTTGTATAATTTTGTGAAGTTAACCATTTGAAAGTGAGTTTTTTCAATAACAAACAAAAATGTTCGGTTCCTTGAAATAAGAGTTTACACTGTATATCAAATAAACATTATGTTTTTTTTATTTATATGAACTAATATAAAACATAAACGAATATTTATTGAGAATATAAAACAGCCTGTTTTACGATTCTGAGGTATTATGATGATGATTTTAATTATATGAGCAATAATTAAAGTTGTTATTGTAAACAAAAAAAAAAGTAAAACACAGAAACAGGTGTAATTATCACTGTGACACATGTATTTTTATGACAATTTTAGATGCGAAAAACAAAGATACAGCTTTACAAAATGAAAATAAAAAATCTATGCCATTATATCCATTTACGTCAAAGATGTGAACGCCCTAAATGGAGCCCAATCCAGACTTCACCTAGTCCGGGACGAACGCGCGCGAACTCGCGAGTCGTTAACCTTGACTCTTGCTTCGAATCAACGCAAGGAAATGACGCCAGCAGACGTGAAACACTATTTCACTGGCGAATAGCCTAAAATAGTGCCAAATACGAGTCTATTTGCCATACTTAAATGCCGATTATCGAGCCACGGCTTTAACCCATTCCATGCTAGCGACGCACTCAAGTGCGTTTGGTATAAGTTTTTCTTTTTTAATGTTTTCTTTTTTTTCTCGAACTGACTACGCTATTGACCTAGCAAGGTCTTGCACAGCTTCACCGGACTATTAAGGCGAACGCTTAAGACACTCGGCCGTTCTTTTTAATGTGAAACATCTACAGGCGGAGGGTAAACCTAATAGTTGGCGTGGCGACGCAAAACACGAACATTGTACTATTAACGAAATACTCAAAAACATGTGCAACCCTATTGGTATAAAAATAAGATTCAAACTGGTTTGTCAGCCACGCTTTCTACTAGTGTTACGCGGCACGCACCTCCGACTTAGCACCCTTTGATAAATGCCGACAAACACACCGGCACTGCGCCTAGTTGAGACTTTGTCTATATTAATATTATAAAGAGGTAGAGTTTGTGAGTTTGTGACGTTGTAGGGGGTAATCTCAGGAACTACTGGTCCGATTTAAAAAATTCTTTCATTGTTATATAGTTCATTTATCGAGGATGGTTATAGGCTATATATCATCACGCTAAGACTAATAGGAGCGGAGCAACAATGAAGAATGTTTAAAAATCGGGTGTTTTTTCCTCTTGAGAGCTTTCGCTGCATATTGGTTAGCCCAAATTAACTATGTCCACGCGAACGAAGTCACGGGCAGAGGATAATATTTAATTAAAATAAGTACTTATTTATGTAATCACATAAATAAATAGTCATTACTTTATGGAACAAATATGTAATGGTTTATCTTTTCATTATGCCATATCTGATTCCTGTCGTAATCTAATATTTTATGCATCTATAATTTACACAAAACAATTTTGATGTTTCACAGATGTGAATGTGGCAGATGTCAGGGTCCGTGACGGCTCAACTTTTATTATTAGTGCGTTCACAAAAATATTGCCGTTTTTTATTCCAGTATACAAAATATTATATTTTTCGTCTATTAACATTGTTACTGTGAGAAACGATAATTCACAATAAAAATCGGTGGCATATGGTATAAACTTCCTTTTGTTCATAGATGGCATCGAATGGGTTAATGCTCAAATGTGAAGCCTTGATATTTCAACTAAAGCTTCAGCGTGCCTCTATTACTCTACGCTCTCACTTTATCTATTGGTGAAAACCGCATGAAAATCGCAAAAATTAAAAAAAAAATTATCGCGAACAGACAGACAGACAGACGTGGCAGAGGACTTTATTTTATAATATAAAATGATAATATGAAATATCAATAATTCGATCAATAATTCGTAACGCTTGATGCTATAAACCATAGTACCTGGGCGACCAAGCCTAGCTCGGTTCTTTAAAAAACATTTTTAAATTAAAATTAACTGTTAGGTTTGCCTTATACATAAAATAAACATTATTTTACAAAAAAAAAAAATGTATCTCTTCTGCTGTCACTCGTATTTCCATCTGAGCTATTTTTGTTTTGACAGCAGCAGCAAAATTTACCTTTTTATTATAGCAAATTTATCTTTATATTCTAGCTATATTTTTTATGGCTTAAAAACTCAGTTAAAAAAGTTTTCTATAAATAAAGCTAGATCGATTTATCGCCCCCGAAAGTAAAGGTCTACCCGAAACTACCTATATACTAAGTCTCACGGAAATCCCTGACGCCGTTTCCGAGATCCTGAATATATACAAATATAAAAATATACAAGAATTGCTCGTTTAAAGATATTAGAAGATAGAAGATAAATTTTATACTATTCATAAGTTATTGCTATATCTCATAATATTTTCATTTATATTTTTTCGGTAAGGCGGATCCCAGTAAAAAAGAAACGATTTATAAAATTAAAAATCAACTTCAGTGACCCAATACTGACTCATTACAATAAGTTACACTTTCACCGTAATTAGCACTTTTGTAGACCGTTTTATTCTCAGTAAAACGCGATCAAGAACAATGTGATTGCGCAAAATTAGTAAAAAAAAAAAATAGTTTACGTACATTTGTGATGGAAAAACTTTTTTCATCTGTGCTCCGCTCCTATTAGTCTTAACGTGATGATATATAGCCTGTAACCATTCTCGATGAATGAGCTATATAGCACTGAAAGAATTATTCAAATCGGACCAGTAGTTCCTGACGTTACCCCCTAGAACATCACAAACTTGTCCTCTTCATAATATTAGTATATACTATATTATTATTAGTATAGATAAGAGGCAAACGAGCAGGTGAGTCACCTGTTGTTAAGTGATCGCCGCCGTCCATAGACGCTAGCGACACCAGAGGAGTCGCGAGTGTATTTTGGGGGAATGGAGAGATAGGGAGAATGTTTAGAGGATAGAGGAAGAGAGAGGAGGGGAGGAAAGATGGGCCTCCGGTGCTCTCACTGACCAAACGAAACGCAACAATGCAAGCACTACTACTTCACGTCGGTGTTTCTGTGGGTCGGGTGGTACTAACCCGGACGGGCCGACCCATTCATACTGAAGCTAGTATGTTATATAGCTAATTTATCAAGGATGGGTATCATCACACTAAGACGTTTAAAAATCGGGTTTTTTTTTCCTGTTGAGAACTTCCGCTAAGTGTTAATAAGCACAAAGTAACTATTCCACGCGAAGTCGCGGGCGGAGACTAGTGATATAAATAAAATCGTTAGTTGATAGTGAATAGTTTGTTTTGAACGACTCTGTATACGAGCTTACAATTCGCTGCTTATTACTATGAATTGCGAGAAAACCTCATCAAGTTCAACTTCGGAATCAGCAAGTCTTCGCTATAGTTGCGAGTCATTCGGAGGTGGCTCAATAGTCATAACGGGCACAGTTTTTGGCGGGATTTCAAACTGTCACGTAGTGGATTTTATATTTTATTCATAATCTTTTGTTATTTGACTTTATACTGTGTAAATTTGGTGTTTTACGCACTATAGTTAGTTTATTGCGCATAAGTGAAGTGAATAGAAAATAATACCACGGAGCATGAAATTCTGAGATGCCACAAAAACTCCCAGGAAGATTCTATCAAGGGATCCACCATCTTGTTAGAATATTGATTTCCACGATGCTTAATATTGAAATGATCTCACGACGCTTGTGATATTATTAACTACGTGGCAATGACAGTAATAATCGGAAAGATTGATTGCCAAACATAAAGTTAAAAAAAATCATAACAGGCAATTTTTCAACATTAGCTATCTAGACTTCCCCGTACCCAGACGATATCTGTTAGAAAAGATAAGACATACGCTCAAAGGTGTGCAAGTTCGAGGTAATTTGGCACGGGTTAGAGGTGAAAAAACCCCCAAGAAAATTAGTGAAAATCGTTTCGGGAAACTTTCCAATATTCAGCTGTGACATTTCGGGGAAGACTGGTTGTTAATGATTTTGTGTGAGGAAAATTCTAGGAAAATTTTCCGTTTCCAGAAGCAACGTTTTCCGAGAAACACCAACGGACTTTGTTGACCTGACCGAATATAGTAGCTGATTCCTGTGTGCTTCGTCGGGCTAATAATAAAAAGAGAAATTGTCAATTAGATTATGGGTCATACTTGAAAGAAAGTCTTTTTAATCGTAGCCTGGTATCATTTTCAAAGTGACTGCACTATGCCTGATGGTAATAACAGTGCAATCCAAAAACATCGGTATTTACCATTATACGAAACTAGCTGACCGCTGACATGAGTGTGATTCGGTTAGTACTGAGTGCTATGTATTTTGATAAGAATTCATTATTGTTCTTGATAATGTGACCAATACACTTAAATATAAAAATTAGACATACCTATACGGTTATGACAGAAAAGTTAAATACGTATTAAATACTTGCTTAAAAAAGGTTTCGTACTAAATGCACCGCACTCACCCGAGGCAGGTTCGCGTTATCCTTTCTCCGCAAATCTAACCTAACCTAACCTAACGAAAGCGAGACAAAATAGCAAGATTGCGAACATTCAGCGAGCGAAGTGTATTTTAAACGTAACCTTTTTAAAGCAAGTATTCCATACGTATTTAACTTTTTGTAACAAAACCGATGCTGTTTTATTTTTTTTTATCATAGGAGGCAAACGAACAGATGGGTCACCTGATGTTAGGTGATCACCACCGTCCATAGACACTTGCAACAACCAGGGGAGTCACAAGCGCGTTGCCAGCCTGTGTTTGGGAGGAGGGCGGAGGGACAGGAAGGGAAGGAGGAAGGGGAAGGGGAAGGGGAAGAATACGTGGGTCTCCGGCTCTCTCACTGACCGAATGAAACGCAACAATGCAAGCATTGTTACTTCACGTTGGTTTTCTGTGAGAGGGTGGTGCTTCCCCGGACGAGCCGACCCATTCGTGCTGAAAACAATAATAGCTTCAGCTTGGCTCTACCACTACTATAATATAAATAATATTGTAGGCATTATCAAGCTTTACAACTTTTCTCTAGAACTCAATCATATATCTCTCATCGTTAAAGCATCGTTAATAGACTAACACAAAAAAGTCTTTTCATTATCCGCGTTCATATACAGCCTATTATACTCACAAATAACGTAGCTTAATATCCAGAGATTACCCCCTACAACGTCACACGCCTGTAGGTTGTAGAGCCACGCTGAAGCTATTGTTGGTTTCAGTATGAATGGGTCCGGGTTAGTACCACTCTCACAGAAAACCGGCGTGAAGTAAAAAGCGCTTGCATTGTTGCATTTCTTTGGGTCAGTAAGAACGCTGGAGACCCACATCCCTACCCTCCCGACTCCTATCCCCGATTTCTCCGATTCCCCCAAACAGGCTGGCAACACACTTGCGACTACATTGGTGTTGCTGTGTCTTTGGGCGAGGCGGTGATCACCTAACATCAGGTGACCTGCTTGTTAGTTTGCCTAAAAAAAAAAACAAACTCACAAACTTTACCTCTCTATATTATTAGTATAGATTAGAAAAGGCTAATAAAATAATTGGGACAGTATATAGGCCACTTAAAGTGGGGTAATATAAGACAGTCATCGCTGACCTCGAGCAAAGTGTATTGCCAATGTTAATATATATTATCTGATACAACACGCTCCATTTCGCAGAGGCCATTGGACGACATTAGGGTTACCAGAGTCCAGAGACCATACATAACTAATAGCGAAGTCTCTGTACGAGCGAATATTTTTTATAGCTATGTATTTTTATCGGAGAACATATTTCGATACGAATCACATATCTGTACTAATAATACAAAAATGAAGAGTTTGTTTGAACGCGTTAATCTCAGGAAGTACTGGGCTAATTTGAAAAAAAATCTGTCACTGTATCGTAGTCCGGTGAAGCACCGTGGAGGGTAAAAAAAATTTCACTCTCTTGACCCTCTGCGGCCTCTCCGTTGTCACCGTAGAGCCGCCGCGCGATACGTCCGTAGCCTCGCAGTGTCACAACTGCCAGGTGCGTTAAATGCCTCGGCGACCACTCCACCAAGGAGTGTCCTGGCACTCCTGGACTCCTGGTCCTGGACTCGCCTGATCCTCAGAGTTGTGTCTTGTGCCGCGGCGTGGGTCATACCGCGAATTTTCGCGGGTGTCCCCGCGCTCAAAACAGCCCCGCTACGCTAGGCTGGTCTCGCCATCTAAGGCGCCTGCGGCGTCAACCCACCCCTGATCTCCGCCTCGAAGAGGCCTTCCCGAACTTGCCGAGCACATCTCGTGCACCGGTAGCGCCCGCACCCGCGCCTAACGCACCCCTCCGCCCCGCACGGGGCCCTCGGGCCCCAAAGATCGCGTCCCAGCCTGCTCTTCATCCTCAGGCGGCTAAGCCTTCACAGGCCGACCCAGTATCCTTCAAATTATCCGGCATGGACAAGTCAGCCCAGCTTCTAGTATTCCACGAGATCTCGGAGATCTCCGCGTACAACGAAGTAGCGAACGATCCAAAACAGGGCCCTATTCGTGCGATCACGAAGTTTCCTGCCATCGCGGCTACCATCCAAAGACTCGCGCGTGCCGCCGTCTCGAAATTTTTTTTCTCAATATAAGATAGAGTAAACTCGCGTGTTTACGTCCATCTTCCCCCAAAAACGATAAACAATGTCGTTATTTCTATTTTTAGATGCCGGCGCCGGCGCCGTTCGTTTAATTTGTAAATTCGATCTTTTCATTTCACGTGGCCGGCCACGTCGCGTACCCCTCCCTCGTGCGTCACGAGGCAGCGTCCTCACGTTTTTCTTACCCGCACATACGTCGCATCATCTCGGCAACATCTTTGCTCGAGATCACCCGGGTGGTCACAAACATGCTGCTATCGCGATACAGCATATCTCCACACGCAGATATTCCGACATGCACCTTTACACAAACTGGTGGAAGGATTTACTTTTTTCCCTTATTGAACTGAATCGAGTAGTTTAGTTCGTCCCTTTCCGAATTACATGTGTTTTTGTGTCATGCAATTTTAGATCGGGTATTTTCTCGGTAACAGCCCAAACCGAGGTGTGCCGTGCACCCTTGAACAAACAAAATCGGCTGAGTGCCTGAAGCGCTCGGCTTAGTAGTACGATGAAGCTGTGAAGGCCTAGTAAGGCCAATAGAGTAGTCAGTTCGAGAAAAAAAATATGGCTTCTAGTTATCTACACTTCAACAAACTATTTAATTATAGTTAAAAAAAATGGCATCATAAGTGATTCTTTGCGAAACAAATAGTATATTTTTTGTCAATGATAAGTCAGCAGAGTCAAAAATATTTAAGTTTATTTCGTAGAGTGGCCGGCAAGTAAGCCGCACGTCTGAGTGACACTTATATCAGTATAAAAACTAAGATAATTAATGTTGATCTTGAATAAAAAAATTTATTTGATTTTTTTTTCGGAATTGACTACAAGGCAAGGCAAGGCCTTTACAGCTTCACCGGACTACTTTATTCTTTGAATTATCGACTACAATAAAGTTGTTTTAGTAAATAGATTTAGTTTTGTATGATTTTTGATCTGTTTTTTGCAAGCTCCAAATATGACTTCTCGTCAAATACGGCTTCCCCTATGCTCAGGGAAGTGCTATTATGCTTTTTAGAAATTAACCCTACACGCTTTTATGGTAATAAAAATCAAATCTGATCTAGAATACGAACCATTCTACTTTCCATTCACCTAAAAAAAGCGTCTAACCCAAGCCTGACTCCGGTATCTCCAATGAACTTTTTTACTAAACATCTGATGAACACGGAAAAACGAAAAAATAAAGCTGTATGTCGAAGAAAATTTCAAATTCGCAGGCAATACAATAAGTAGTTCGGAAGAAAGTACTGAGACACTTTGATTGTACCAAACTCGAATATGCCACCTGAGGACAACAATACTTGAGAAAAAGGACGCGAAAGACTTGAGAAAGAGAGGGCAGAGTTCACAAAAACAACAGTTATGCATACAAAGCCACTTGATGTTCACTAGTATGTATATTCTTTCAGAATTACTCGAAAAAAGTAATCGAATTACTCGCAAAAGCAATCGAATTACTCGCAAAAGCAATCGAAATTTTCGCAAAAATAATCGAATTTCTCGCAAAAATCATCGAATGTCTCGCAATAATAATCGAATTTCTCGCAATAATAATCGAATTTCTCGCAAAAATAACCGAATTACTCGATAAAAGTAATCGAATTACTCGATAAAAGTAATCGAATTACTCGCAAATTTAATCGAATTTCTCGCAAATATAATCGAATTTCTCGCAAATATAAGCGAAATTATCGCAAATATAACGAAAAAAATTATCGAATTTATCGAAAATATAATCGAATTTCTCGCAAAAGTAATCGAAATTCTCGCAATAATAATCGAATTTCTAGCAAAAAATAATCGAATTACTCGAAAAACAAAACGAATCACTCAGAAAATAAATAGAATTACAAAAAAAAAAAGAAAAGGATTATTCGAAAACAAAACTAATTCTCTAATATTAACATTAGTAATTTAATTTAATTCGTAAGTTCGAATTATTCGCTCACCTATTATTTACTTTCAAGGTTCATAAAAAAAGTCGATGGTTATGTTTATGTCGTAGTAACATTACGCTTTTTTTGCTAACGCTGGCTAAACTTAATGAAACAACTACGAGATTTTACATCTTACTAAGGTCTATAAGTCTCGGATGGGACACACATATCTAATTCCAAAAGTAGCCTCACTAACCAATTTTATGTTGATATTATTTAAAAAATAACATGTTATAAAATATGTATATCGTCAACCGGTCGGTGAAACCATTAACACTCTGTAGACACTGACTATTTGTCCGGGCAGAGCTTCGTCTTATTGACGGTTTCGTACCTTTTATATGCCGAACTGTGGAAGTCAAAGCAATTACTATTTACTCACACTTCCCCAATATAAGTAGTAACACATAGATAATATTAAGTAGCAAATTATTGTTATTTAAATGATACGTCAATCTATATAATCGTTCTTATTTATGTATATAAATTATGTATCTCTAATATGGTGGATCTAGTAATGTTCCGGTGGCGTTGTAGTTTTGCCTCTCTGGTGTGTCGTAGCGGTACCGGACGTAGTCATTAGCAGTCATTAATTTAATTCTTTTTATATTAAATAAGTACATAATTAATTAGCTTACCCAATTAAATATGTTTTTATTTGTTTAAGGTCCACAAGGACCCCGAGTCTTGAGTCTTCAATGAACAAACATTGACATGAAGCCTGCTAAACGTGAACGCAAACTTATAGGAAATGAGTTAAAGTGATTCATGGCATTAAAACAAAGCAAAATTAAAATAAATTAAACTTTTTTTTTCTTCTAATTGACGCCAAAGAAATAGAAGACATTTGAAACGTAAACTATTATAAAAATATATTACTTGTATTAGGCACTAACCTCTGCTCGCGACTTCGTTCGCGTGGAATTGTTACTTTGAGCTAAGCTAAGCGAAAGCTCTCAAGAGGGTAAAATCCCAATTTTGAAATGTTCTTTATCGGTGCTCCGCTCCTATTAGTCTTAGCGTGATGATATATAGCAAATAAACCTTCGTCGATATATGAGCTATATAACACTGAAAGATTTTTTTAAAATCGGACCAGTAGTTCCTTACAAACTCACAAACTTCACCTCTTTATAATATTAGTATAGATTTCATGCAGGTATAAATTATCCTTTACAACATATCATTGCGAAATCAAAAATACTTTATTCACTTTAGGTGCTTATTAAAGTTAAAACAACTACCGGTTCGGACCAACAACCCATACATCGACAAGAACCGAGAGCAAACTCGATCTGGTTTATCTTTTCACAAAATATAGACAAGTGACACTACTTTTTAATGGATGCACAGAGAGAAGCGTCTACTACAGACGTCACCATTGTACACACATTGATCCACTCTATAATAGCCTTCTGATAACAAAACCCGCTTTGGCGCTTAAACTCACAATCCGGCAAATCTATACTATACTATAAAGAGGTAAAGTTTGTGAGTTTGTGACGTTGTAAGGGGTAATCTCGGGAACTACTGGTCAGATTTGAAAAATTCTTTTAGTGTTATATAGCTCATTCATCGAGGATGGTTATATCATCACGCTGAGACCAATAGGAACGGAGCAACAATGAAGAATATTCAAAAATCGGGTTCTTTTTCCTCTTGAGAGTTTCCGCTGCATGTTAGCTTTAGCCCAAATTAACTATTCCAGGGGAACAAAGTCGTGGACTGAGGCTAGTCGGTAATAATACGCTTAGGAACTTTGTTGCGAATTCGATCGGTTAGTGAGAGCGCAGGAGACCCCCCTCCCTCCACCTAACACAGACTGGCAACGCATTTGCGACTCCCCTGGTGTTTAGTGTCGGTGATCATTTAACATCAGGTGACCCGCCTGTTCCTTTGCCTCCTATAACATAAAAAAATATATCCAATTGATATGTGAATAAATACCGCAGTTTAAAATTCAAGTGAACAAAGGAATAGTTAGTCGAACGGTATGCGATTTTATGACAAGTTCATATGCACGATCCATTTCGACTCAATGACCAATACATATCGGGTTATTGTAAACGGCGTATGGCAACACTGCAACGATATCGAAATACTCGTTCCAAGTAATCCACCTTCAGCGGAAACAACGACCTACTACGCCGAGGCCACAGTTCACATTCAGGGTTGCCAGGTAATATAAATTACATGAATACTATTGAGGAAACAAAGAGAAATATTAACTGACTAGGTGTGACCGCTAACCTTACACAAAAATAGTAACTAATATAGTTATTCGAGTTTTTGGCGGAATTTTAGTCTGTCATGTAGTGGATTTTATATTTTATTCATAATCTTGTGTTATTTGAATCTATATTTTGTAAATTTGGTGGTGTTTTACGTAATATAGTTAGTTTATTGTGCATAAGTGAAGTGAATGGAAAACAATAACACGGAGCATGAAATTCTGAGATGTCACAAAAACTCCCTGGAAGGTTCTAACAAGGGATCCACCATCTTGTTAGAATATTGACTTACACGACGCTTAATATTGAAGTGATCGCGCGACGCTTGTAATATTATTGACTACGCGACAATTGCAGTAATAATCTGAAAGATTGATTGCCAAAAATAAAGTAAAAAAAATACTTATTTGAATGTATTACGTATATTTAGTTATCTACTTTTCTTTTTCTTTTTTTTTTATCATAGGAGGCAAACAAACAGGCGGGTCCCCTGATGCTAAGTGATCACCACCGTCCATAGACTCTAGCAACACTTAGGAAGTCGCAAGTGCATTGCCAACCTGTGTTATAGGGGAAGGGAGAGGGAGATAGGAGGATCTCCGGCGCTCTCACTGACCGAACGAAACGCAACAATGCAAGCACTGTTACTTCACGTCAGTTTTCTATGGGTCGGGTGATACTACCCCAGACGAGCTGATTCATTTATATTGAAACCAGTTATAGCATCAACGTGGCTTTACCAACTACAAAAAGTACTCTCGTACTTTCGTCGCGCCGTCATTAAAACTACAATCACTTTTGATAGAGTGAACCGATTTTAATGAAACCAAGACTTAGTGTTACTCAAATATATACTTTATGACTTTCTTAAAGAGTTTATATCATGAACGCATTACTTTTACAGTGATGCATGTTCAAACACGCAGATAGATAGACATTTCTTAAAAATGATTGAAGTGTATTTTGCTACGTATTATCGAAGTTAAACTTCTTTCGGCGCGTTAGGGAAAAATGATGAGAGTAAAATTTTTACGATACACGAGCACAATCACGACAAACCGACACCCTGAAGTTAGCTATAGTCAACATTTTGTTTCTATGTATTTGTCGTTTGTATTACTTTGTATTAAAACTTTCAATGTGTTAAATACCTTTTTTCTATTGTTAGTGTCGTTTTGTTCTACAAACGTAGAATAAGGCGAAAGATATAATTTTTTAAAAGATTTTTATCTTGTTACTTCAAAGAAGTATAACTTCTAACACACACTTTTTTTTGTCTAAAAAGTAAATACACACTAAATTTACACTCTTATTAACGATATATATAGATTTATTTCACAGAAAAAAAAAACATTCTGCTAAAACTAATTCTGTATAACAAAGAACATAGATAATCAATATATACTACTATATTAATATTATAAAGAGGTAAAGTTTGTGACGTTGTAGGGGGTAATCTCAGGAACTACTGGTCCGATTTGAAAAATTCTTTCAATGTTATATAGCTCATTTATCGAGAATGGTTATAGGCTATATATCATCACACTAAGACCTATAGGAGCGGAGCACTAATGAAGAATGTTTCAAAATCGGAGTTTTTTTTTTCTTCTTGAGAACTTCCGCTGCGTGTTAGGAATAAAGAGTGTCTTTACTCCACGCGAGCGAAGTCGCGGGCAGAGGTTAGTAGATTAATAAGACTGTAAAGTAGGGATGTGAGATTAATGGAAAAAAATCGATTAATTAGGAATCGATGTTTCTTTTTTCAATAATAATCGATTTGTCAAAAATCGATTTTATTGAAAATAAATAATCGACTTTTGCGAAAAATCGATTTTTATAATATTTAAAAATAGACTTTCCATATTCCTATAATAAACCTAAAGATTCAAAATACAAATTTATCAGATTAAGAATCAAATAAAATGATACGTATCAAGAATAACCCAGTTCAAAACAAAATAACAGTGAATGTTCCTTTAAACTTTCAAGGTAAGGAATATAGAAACTAAATACCATAGAAATTTTCAGTACTATTAAACATTATATCGTAATAAAAATGAAATGATAAGCATCCTAACAAAATGACAACATTATTAATTCTAACTTTAAAATTCAAAACAATGAATATAGTGTGATTGACAAAATTAAAATTAAAGAATTTGTTTATTGAATAATTTCAAAATAATTTATAGTTTTGTAAACTTATCGATGTCGAGTTTACCCTAAAACATTTTTAGTGAACATGTTGAAGTACATTGTACTCGCACGACAGACCTTTTTAGTTTTATTGAAATTTTTAATTTTACAGAGAGCGGTGTTTGGCTGTCACAAGAATCACAACAATCATTATAAGATATGGTAACTCATGTTACTTGTAAGGCAGAGGGATGTTTTCATTCTATGTTCTTTTTAAATTTGTAGTTTCACAAAAAAACATTTCATTCTATCGAACAGGACATGCATATTACTGTGGTATTATTTTTTTTCGTTAAAAAATACTTTCACCAGCCGCTTTTAGGTGTTTTACGGCTAGAAAACATTTTAATTGTTTACAACTATATTATCTCACTATGCTCACTCTTCAATTGTAAATAATAATGAACTTATTTTGAGTTTTTTTCATCCGTCGTATAGATGTTTATGAAAATCGATTTAAATGCGTAATTTATATAATCGATTTTTTTAAAACGATTAATTTTAATATAAACATCGATAATAAAAAATCGATTATAATAAAAAAATAAACGATTTAAATAAAAATCGATTATTTTTTAACATCCCTACTGTAAAGTGTATAGACGATATATAGAAATTAAAGGATGTTGTTGTCATATTGAAAAAAAAAAGATTAGTTGACCTAATAAGTTTACTTTCGAAAAATTATAAAAACCTCTTTAAAACTTTCAAAATATAGAAGAACCTTTTTGATGTGGAACATCTATAGGCGGAGGGTAAACCTGATAGTTGTCATGGCGACACAGAACATGGACTTTGCATTAACGAAATACTCACAAACATTTGCAACCCTGTCTGTATAAACATACGATTTAAACTGTTTTGTCGGTCACTCGTTACACTAGTGTTACGCGGCGCGCGCCGACGACCTAGCGTCCTTTGATAAATGCCGCCAAACTCACTGCGTCTGCGCTTAATTGTTTTTTTTTTATTTTGTATTTAATAAAAATGAATATTTATTTAATAAAAATATATAGTCATTATTTCATGGAACTAATTTGTAATGCTTTATGTTTTCATAGCTGATTCCTGTCCTAATCAATTCTTACATGCATATAACTTATACAAAAAAAATTCGATGTTTCACATCTACCAGACGTCCCGTGACAGCTCAATTTTTTTTCTTCTCCAAGGAATACAGAATCGTTTACCAAACTGCCAGAATCAAAGCTTGTATAGTATATTCTGGGGATTTTACTACAAAACCAGTCTTATTTTCTTCTAGTAAAAATCGCATTTAATTCTGATCACAACGACTATTGCTGTAGCGAAATCTGACAACATTAGTGAATATAAAAAAAAAACTTGTCCTTAATTCCCAGAAAGGCCATTTGGAAAATACACAAAGCGATTGCATTAATGAATGCAATTTAATTATCATTTATTATTCCTCAGTATTTACCTCAATTAAATCAAATATTGCATCAGTCATTTGTCAGCTGTGTTATTTTTTTTTATGTCATAGGAGGCAAATGAGCAGACGGGTCACCTGATATTAAGTGATCACCGTCGTCCAGACACTTGCAACACCAGGGAAGTCGCAAGGGCGTTGCCAGCCTGTGTTTGGGGGAAGGGATAAGGGGGAGGGAAGGAGAGAAGAGCGAAGGGAAGGGAGGTGTTTCTCCGGCGCTCTCACTGACCGAACGAAACGCAACAATGCAAGCACTATTACTTGCATTACTTACAGTGCATTACTTACAACAAGTAGTAGTGCAGTAGTTGCACTATTACTTGCATTGTTGTGTTTCGTTCGGTCAGTGAGAGCGCCTGAAGCCCACCTCCCTTTTTCTTTCCTCCTCTCCCTTTCCTTCGCTTCTCTCCTCTCCCATACACAAGCTGGCAACGCATTTGCGACTTCCCAGATGTCGCAAGTGTTTATGGACGCTGGTGATTACTTAACATCACGTGACCCACCATTTCGTTTGCCTCCTTTGATATTAAAAAAAAATTACTTCACGTCGGTTTTCTGTGAGAGGGTGGTACGACCCCGGACGAGCCGACCTATTCATGCTGAATCCAGTAATACTTTCAGCGTGGCTCTACCATAGACAAGGTACCACGTATAAACTGATGCATAGTTATACATAGACTAACTGGTGCCGGCGGCTCCGCACGCATCATTACAGAAACGCTCTGTTAAAAACATTCGTAAGTACGACACGCACGCCATCTACTGTAACATGTAAGGTGTACAAATGTGTGAATACTAATAGTGTGTCGAATGGGATGGGATTTATCATCAGCCGCATACCTGGAACTTTACACTATTATATACCACCCTCAGTGCTCACTTACGCTATATAAGAAAGTAGGCAATGAAAATTTATAGCTATACATCATCGAACAATATATATTAAATCTTTTATTATATAGATTTAATATTGGCTACCGCTAACACGCAGTGGAAGCTCTCAAGAGGAAAAGAATCTCGATTTTGATACATTTTTCATTTGTGCTCTGCTCCTATTGGTCTTAGCGTGACGGTATATAGCCTACTAGCCTCTGCTCGCGACTTCGTTCGCGTGGAATAGATACACTAACACGCAGCAGCTCTCAATAGGAAGAAAAATCCCGATTTTGAAACATTTTTCATCTGCGTTTACGCCCTATCGGTCTTAGCGTGATGATATATAGCCTATAGCCATTCCATGAATGAGCTATATAACACTGAAAGAATTATTCAAATCGGACCAGTAGTTCCTGAGATTACCCCCTACAACGTCACAAATTCCTAAATTTTACCTTTTTGTTGAATTAAGTATAAAAGTTTAGATGTGCAACTAGATGCTGTAACACATTGCGTCTCGGGAAAAAATATATTAAAAAAAATTTCGACACAAAATACATATCAGAGTTGTTCAGGTATGTATGCTTGGTACATATATATGTTTCAATAACTCATATACATATGTGTGAATAGTTAGGTTAGCTCAGTTGTGCCGCAGTATCAGTCTGACCTAATTGCGTCATATTTAGAAGGCAGAAGTATAGCGTGTGACGCACAGGATGCTCGCCATACGACCCTCTAAGCGGCCGTCTCCGCCAACGAAGAACCAGTATAAGGAGGCGGCAATTTGTCCGTCTCCTCCCGCTATCGTAGTCTGCCCGAAGGAAGATGGGTCGGTTGGGAAGGCTCACCTTCCCTTGCACCGGTCGGGCGAATGGAGACGGCCGTTAATCACAAGACCGTCTCGTTCCAAGGAACCTCCTAGCGTAGTGTCCTTTTACGCTGGGCCAACCGCTTGGGGCGACACGATGAAGTCCCATGAGATCTCGTGTCACCCCAACCATAGCGGAAGGCGGGGAAGTAAAAGATAGGTCGCGAATTGCATGTATCAAGTAACAGCCCAAGCCGAGGTGTGCCGTGCACCCTCGAGCTAGTTGCCCAAATAAAATCGGATGAATGCCGCAAGCTGTTAAGACCTCGCTAGGTCAATAGCGTAGTCAGTTCGAGGAAAAAAAAGTCTCGAAAAACCAAATCATTCACAAAGATTGAGAATAATTAAATACTGGATGTCCAGTTTTAATAAACGATACAATCCTAAGATTTTATCAAGCACTTTGTTTATAAATGAAATTTCACGCGGACGGAGTCACGGCATATATACGGAGAAGGCAATAAAAAATGTAACAAGTAAGCTATTCCAAAATGTCCATTTCATTACCCAGCAGTAATCAACTTGTGGCCCGCTAACCTCAATAAATGGCGGAGAAAATCTATGCTAATATTAATAATAATCTATACTGATAGTATAAAGAGGTAAAGTTTGTGAGTTTGTGACGTTATAAAGAGTAATCTCAGGAACTACTGGTCCGATTTGAATAATTCTTTCAGTGTTATATAGCTTATTTATTGAGGATGGTTATATGCGTGTTAACGTTAGCCCATAATAACTATTCTATGCGGACGAAGACGCGGGCAGAGGCTAATCATAGAAAAAAAAGCGTGTGTGTACTTATATACACGAGTTAGAAGTTATACTTCTTTGGCTTAACAGGATAAAAATCTTTTCAAACATTTTACCTTTCGCTTATTCTACGTTTGTTGGAAAAAACGACACTAACAATAGAAAAAAGGTATTTAATACTTTGAAAGTTTTAATACAAAG
The DNA here is from genome assembly GCA_014332785.1 of Antheraea mylitta. Lineage (NCBI taxonomy): Eukaryota > Metazoa > Arthropoda > Insecta > Lepidoptera > Saturniidae > Antheraea > Antheraea mylitta. Next base: position 214,109 of record JACEII010000129.1, on the reverse strand, counting down.
AAATACAAACAACAAATACAAAGAAACAAAATGTTGACTATAGCTAACTTCAGGGGGTAAATTTTTTCGTGACGGTGTGCGCGCGCATTGTAAAATTTACCCTCATCATTTTTCCCTAACGCGCCAAAAGAAGTATCACTTCAAAAACATGTTACTATATAAACGACTCAAACTGGATTCAGCTCATTTTCAAATGTAACAATGACATATATATTTTCAACTACGTATTTAATCTTTATGTTTATTGTATAACATCGCTCTACAGTTCAAGGGTATGTCATAAAATATGTGATTATTGGTTTATCAACACCATTACTGATTAATCGTATACATCGAATCAAGGACAAAGATCCCGTTTCTTTTATTCCCTTATAGAATATCTCTTTTTATAAGAAAAAAAAAAATTTTTTTCGTCAAAAAATACTCAAAATTCACTCACATAAAACTATATTCCAGTGAATTGGTTTGTATTTTATTATGATAAACAAAAGTAACTCGAGCGGAGCCGTGAGTACAAACTAGTACATTATGTACCTGTTATGGACTATACAGGCTGAATGTTTAGACAGTACCAGTATTTATTAAGAATACTCTGCACTCGATTGTCGTTTTAAATCAAGTAAACAAATGGGTTCTTAATATTTGACCTAGTTATCTAGACAAATAGAAAGATTACACTTTTTTTCTCGAACTGACTACGCTATTGACCTAGCAAGATCTTAACAGCTTCACCGGACTATTAAGGCGAGCGCTTAAAGCACTCAGCCGATTTTTTTGGGCAACTAGCTCAAGAGTGCATAGCACACCTCGGCGTGGGCTGTTGCCTGACACGTGCAATTCGCGACCTATCTGAGCTGACCAACGCTAACTATTCATACATATATGAGTTGTTGAAACATATATGTGTACCAAGCATACATATACCTCAACAACTCATATGTTTTTCGTATCGGATAATCTTTCTGAACTATTTCAGTTCGATAAGGGGAAAAATAAAACCCTTCCACTTTCATGTGTAGCCGTGTATGCGTGCCCATGTGTGGAGATGGTATGTGTAATGTTGTTGCAGTGTTGTAAGATTTTGTGTGAGTGTATCGCGCGAGCAGCGTACTCAAGGGCTCCACGCCTTGGGAACGGATCTACGCTTAAGTCATTACCGAGGAGAGCAAGAATACACTTTTTTTTTCCTCGAACTGACAACGTTATTGACCTAGCAAGGTCTTAACAGCTTCACCGGACTACACTTTTTTTTCGTAATGACTACGCTATTGACCCAGCAAGGCCTTAACAGCTTCACCGGACTACGGCCGGACTACACTTAAACCTCTACACGTCTATTGTAATAAACAGTGTCAGTGACCGCCCTCGGCTGAAATGAAAGGGAAAAACCAAGAAACAAAGGATAATTTTTGGAAGCATACACGAAACAAAAGGATTTATTGTCCATTTTATTATCGACAGTTATTACCTCTAGTGTTAGCTACCCACCTCCGGAACCGCTCGTCATTCAAGACTCGAGATACTAGCGCCACATATTAGAGATACGCATTGATACTAGCGCCAAGCGGCAACATATAAGAGAGACACATTAACACTAACGCCATTTTATTAAAGATACATAAATGAGAATTATTATAATTATATAGATTTCAATCGAGACATTTAAATAGGAAATGATATTGTTCATTTATTACTTGCATAACATTTAGTTTTATGATAATAATAGTAATTGCTTGGACTTCCATAGTTTGCCCTATATAGGGCTAGATGTCTCTACACACATAATTGTATGTCTAAACATATTTCAGATACATAAATAACAATGATTTTATATAGAATTTATGTATGTAAATAAAATTAATTTGTTCATTAATTATTATCTTTGTGTTACTTAAAACATATAGCGGAATTATAAGTAAAGGGTAATTGCTTTGATTTATATAGTACGTCTTATATATTATATAGTTCAGCCAATAAAAGGCAAGATGTCGGTGTTATCTACGCATTCCATTGTAAAAAGTACTGTAAGGTGTAACTCTGGCCAAATAAAGAGTTAAAAGTAACTACTTGGTATTTATTGGCACCCTGACTGCATCGACTATGTCGTATATACAGCCTGCTTACACTAGTTAGACACCGGTAACAATTATTTTAACAGATATCTAAAAAGTGCAGACACGTTAAATTTACATTCTTATTATATATATGTATGTATAGAAGACATTGCGGCCCGGAGAAAAAAATAATTGACAACCGTAGCCACGAGCCGTAAAACACTTAGACGAGGTACTTAAAATGAATACTTATCGTGTTTCATGACACCGAGCGATTCAACATTGTATAGTAAACATTAACTGACGCGTTCGATAGATTCTTAATCAAAGTAGAATTCAGTGCACAATATACAAGCATTAAAGATCTGATATAGAGCCTCTTATGCTATTTCCATACCTGCTAAACGAAGCTTCGACTACTTATCGTGCTAAAGTGATCGTCAAAAATCATAAGCTGGTATAGCCAAGCTGAAGTTATTACTTTTTATAGATGGTATAGCCTGGTGTACTACTACCCTCTCACAGAAATGCCGGACGAGCCGATCCATTCATGCTAAAACCAGTTATAGCTTCAACGTGGCTCTACCACCTACACTGTAGTGAAAGGTTATAATAATATTTAAATCAAAATCAACACCAACGAATGTCTACCCAATTAGGCCTACCACGTCAGCGTCTCAAGCCTAGGTTCGATCCCTCGGTAGGGAACCCTTGAGTGCGTTGCTTGCGCGATACGTGACGCACAAATATACTTTTTTTCCCTTATCGAATTGAAAAACTCTCAATTTTCCGATAATAAATATATGGAGGAGTTGTTGAGGCGTATATGCTTGGTACACATATACGTTTCAACAATTCATACATATATGAATAGTTAGCTAGGTTAGCTAAGATAGATCGCGATTTTGCATGCAACAGGCAACAGCCAAGCCGAGGTGTGCCGTGCACCTTTGAGATGGTTCCCAAAATAAAATCGGCTGAGTGGCTTAAGCGCTCGACTTAGAAGTCCGGTGAAACTGTTAAGACCTTGCTGGGTCAACAACGTAGTCATTTCGAAAAAAAAAACTCCAACAAATGTAGTCCGGTGAAATTGTTAAGACCTTGCTAGGTCAATAGCGTAATTAGTTCGAAAAAAAAAAAACAAAAACAAAGAAATATAAATATGTGGATATTTTTCTTAAAAACAGTGTACAAACACGTGATAAATAAGAACGAATAAGGCCAACACATATTACGTGTCACCGACACTCGATATAATGAGTCATTCTATTAAGTGCCTGTTTTACAGGGCGTGTTTACTACTGCTTTTGTAATGTATGTACAGTCTAGAAAAAACATGAATATTTAAATAAAGAACTTAGCTTATTAATCGCATGTCATTTTTTTTGCTTTGAAAAAGTAACACAGGAAAAGTATTCTACCATATAACAACAGCGTGTATGTGTCATTACATTTCAAAATTAGTTAAATCCAATCTTAGCGGTTTTTAATTTTAAGTTATTATTCAAGATCTTTAAATTTTGTATACGTAAAATATGAAGACCATAAAGGAAACTAAAAACCTTATGAGGGGACCATATACCAGATTAGGCACCACTCGGCAGCGGCTCAAGCCTAGGTCCGTTCCCTCGGCATAACGCCCTTGAGTACGCTGCTCGCACGATACAGTGACACAAAATCTTACAACATTGCGACAACTACTCATATCACCTCCACACATGTGCACGCGCACACGCTTACACATTAAAGTGGAAGGGTTTTATTTTTTTTCCTTTAACAAACTGAGATAGTTTAAAAAATTATCCGATACGAAATATATATAAGTTGTTGAGTATGTATGCTTGGTACACATATATATATTTCAACAACTCATATATAATGAATAATTAGCTAAGCTCAGATAGGTCGCGAAATGCATGTATCAGGGAACAGCCCAAGCCGAGGTGTACCGTGCACCCTTGAGCTAGTTGCCCAAATAAAATCAGCTAAGTACCTAAAGCGCTCGCATTATTAGTCCGGTGAAGCTGTTAAAACCTTAAATAGTGTAGTCAGTTCGAGAAAAAAAAAACTTATGCAGGGCAAAATTTAAACTTCGTTCTCGGTGTATAAAACTGGCAGTATTATTACAAAAAAAGTGAAATACGCATTGACTACTTATTTTAAAAAAATGTGGATACTTTCGTATTAAATGCACCGAGAATGTAATTTTTAATAGAATTACCCAATTTCAAATATTGACCGCAACGCGAATGCTGAAATCAAATAATACCAACTGTATTTGCTTTTCCTATTGACGCTGTCATATTAAATGGCGCGATAACATAAATTATCACTTATCACCAGTTTATTACCGAGCGATAAAATAACTAACAACGCGTCATAAAATAAACCGGAACGTAAAATATAAGGAGTCACAGGATAATAAGGGTTTGAGATCATCGTCTAGCACAGCGATTCCCAAACTGTGGGACTGTGGCCTGACCTGTGGTCTACTTTCGTATTAAATACACTGCGCTCGCTGAATGTTCGCCATCTTGTTCTTTTCTTTCGCTTTAGTTATGTTATGCTAGACTTGCGAAAAAGGATAACGCGAACTTGCCTCGGACGAGCGAGGTGCATTTAGTAACCTTTTTAAGGCAAGTATTTAATACGTATTTAACTTTTTTGTAATAACACTGGTAGTGTTTATAACAATTGTACCTTGAAACTCCAATAACTTCATCTTAAATGAATATATCGTTGTATTCAGGATCAAATGTCTAGAAATAAAACAAACAAGCTTCATCAAAATCAGAGTTGCAGTTGGGAGATGGATGCAGGACCTGGCGGACGCACGCTATGGGCGCTATACCATAGACGCCGTCCGCCCGGACCTGCGGGAGTGGATGGGACGGAAGTGGGGCTCCCTGACGTTCCGGATGGTGCATGTACTCACTGGGTACGATTGTTTCGGGTGATGGCTGCACCAAATCGCACGAAGGGAGCCGACCGCCGCATGCCATGAGTGCGGCGTTGATAAGAACACTGCGCAGCGCACTCTGAGCGAGTGTGCTGCGTGTGAGGATCAGCGCTACATTCTGGCGGCGACGGTAGGGATGGGGAATTTGTTGCTGCTGGACGTGGATGCGGTCATGTTCGGCAGCGAAAAGGCTGGCGAGTTATGGCCTCCTTCTGCGAGAAGCTCATCTTGCAGAGCCATTGAGTGGCCGTCTCTGACAAAGGAGAATCGGCGGGAGGAGGCGGCGCATTGCCCAACTCCTCCAGCCACCGTAGCCGGATCTGAGGGGATAGGTCGAGGGGCTCATCTCCTCATTGCACAGATCCGGCAAACGAGGGGAGGCAGCTGGTGTGTACCCAGTCTGCCTCTCTATAGGTAGGAACCCGGCGACCACATTCCGCCGGCCGCACCGTTGGGACGACTATCAAAGGGGACTAACATAGAACGATCCCTTGCCGCTCCAACAATCTGTCTCGCCGGTCTGTCGGTACTCCGTGTAAAAAAGGGGGGGGGGGGGGGCAAGCGCGGTGCATTTAGTACGAAACCTTTTTAAAGCAAGTATTCAATAAATTAACTTTTTGGTAATAACACCGTTATAGTTTTGGATAGTTTAGGAATTAGGGGTTACAGGAACGAAAAAAAATTTTGGAAAGCACTGGTTTAGAAAAACCGAGCATGCATTGCGTCAGAGATAAAGATTTTCCATACCACTTACTTACAATTTTGTAACCGCGACGCGAGGTTTTATTAATGACTAACTGATACCCGCGGATCCGTCTCCGTTGTATCTAATCGTACAGTAGAATGGAAAAAGAACACAGAGCCTGAAACCGTTTTACTCACGAAATCATGAGATCTTAAAAAATATAATAACCGTACATTAAATAAAGATAACGTGATTATTTATTTTCTTTTTTTTACAAGGATTAAGCGTCTAAGAAGTAGGCCTAACGAATACTGATCAAAACAAATCCAATAGTTTTTGCGTGACGCACACACAACACCAGACCTTCATCATTCAAGTTATATAGATAATAAGGGTAGCATAATAAACAATCATTTTGGTTGTCAACAGAATTATATTATGCCGCATATATGACGCATATAATTTGTGACGCACACTGTCCGAACCAATTAACAATGAACAAGATAAATTGGCCCAAATATTTAGACTCGGTGGTTGTGTACAGTAGTAGTAAATATACGATATAAAATTGTGGCACACATAAACATAATAATAATGAGATTGCAACAGGTTCTGTAGGTGGTAGAGCCACGCTGAAGCTATTACTGGTTTCAGCATGAATGTGTCGGTTCGCCCGGAGTAGTAGCATCCGACCGATAGAAACCCCGACGTGAACTAACAGTGCTTGTATTGTTGCATTTCGTTCGGTCAGTGAGAGCGCCTAAAGAGCATCTCCGCTGCCCGCCTCCTTTCTCCCCCTCACACTTTCCAACAGGCTGACAACGTACTTGCGACTTTTTTACACCATTGGCGGCAAACAAACATGCGTGTCACCGAATGGTAAGTGATCACCGTCGTTTATGGACACCTGCGAATCGAGAAGAATCACAGATGCGTTGCCGGCCTTAGAACAGAAACGCTGCCACTGGGAGTTCATTCCAGAGAACTGTCGTACACGGAAAAAAAACGAACGTGAGAATCGCACAGTGCACGACTTCCAACCATCGAGAAGACACTGATGGAATGGAGTGGACTGATGGACTCCCCTGGTTTTGCAAGTGTCTATGGACGGCGGTGATCACCTAACACCAGGTGACCCGCCTGTTCCTGTCTCCTATGGCATATAAAAAAAGAAAACGCTAAAGATTCTCAACTGAGGTGTGTGTCAGTCGTATGTGGGCGCGTAGTATGGTCACAGGAAGGATCTTTGCCACAATTGATTATAGTCGACTGTCAATCAGAACTATTTGATGTACACACGCATACTCATTGTAGGCATAACGAGTTTGTTGATAGAGTTGTGTATAAACTTTTATTATTCAATGGAAAACCGCAGCTCTGGTTGATTAAATTGTTTTTAGCTTGTATTTAGCCCTATTAGAGCTATGGAGGTTACCTAGCTCGGTTGTTTAAAAAGACATTTAAAAATTAAAATAAACTTTTAGGGTTGCTTCACAAAATTAGCACTTTTTTACATTAAAAAAAATAAAAAAAAGATATCTCTCTTATAATTATAATAATAAAAATATTTATTAATATTATATTATATATTATATTTTTACAAAAAAAATATATATATATAAACTCAGCTTCGAACAGCGGTACATGGATTTTCGAAGCAACCAATTTCCACCTGAGATAGTTTTGTTTTGACAGCGCCGGCGAAATTTATCTTTATATTCTAGCTATATGTTTTCATCATCTGAAATCTCAATTAAAAAGTTTCCTATGAATAAAATCTAGTTAGATCTATTTGTAGTCCCCGAAACTACCTACTTACTAAGTTTCACAGAAATAGATGAAGCCTATGACTTTCTTGGTGAAAGGTTACCTTGGATAGCAATTTAGCAGAGATGCTTTTTCAAAAAGACAGACAGAGATTTTGAAAAATTTTTGAAATGTTTTTATTATTTATTTCAAGGCACCTAACTTATAACAATAACTATTACAATAACTTTTTAACTAAAATCTAGAAAGTACAGACATGTTTGATTTACATTTTTATTACTTATAAGAGATTGGTTTTGAAGTTTTTAGCAGGATTTTAGTCTGTGCTGTAGTAGATTTTATATTTTATTCATAATCTTGTGTTATTGTACTCTATATTATGTAAATTTGGTGGTGTTTTATGTAATATAGTTAGTTTATTATGCATAAGTGAATGGAAAATCATACCACGGAGCATGAAATTCTGAGTAGCCATAAAAATGACATGGAAGGTTCTAACAGGGGATCCACCATCTTGTTAGAATATTGATTCACACAACGCTTGTAATATTATTGACTATGTGACAATGGCAGTAATAATCTCAAAGATTGATTGCCAAAAATAAAGTTTAAAAAAAGAGATTGGTTATAGGACATAGAGCATGTACAAATAGCTACAGAACCATGATAGACTTGTTGTGTTGTGTGGCCTTATTATTAATTCAAAGCATTAAATAAAACAGGAAACTTATTATCAAGTCTTTAACCTGTAACAAGACAGGCCTACTAAAGAAACTGTCAACATCCTGCCATAACTCCATTATTTTAACTAGTGATGTGAAATGACATTTAAATGAGTGATGATATTAATTTACAAATATTTAATTTTTTATAATATAATATATATTAAAAAGGAGTTTATTCAATATCTGGATTGTATATGCTGGTACTTTTGTTAAGAACTTTGAACCTTTTAATGAGTCTGTGTGGTATATCTATATTGTAGCATAATTTTGAATTTTATTCTTTTGCAGTTTCTATTTTTGAATTTTTAAATCAAGGGAGTCAAAGTACTTAAACAGCGGGAAGCTAAATAAATTTGTATTAAATTTGACAATAGTCTAAAACAAAACAAACGTACAACTGCCAATTATTGTATGTAAATTTGTGAAAATAGTAGACAAAGGAATAAATTAAGCAATTAAACACTTGACTTTGGCATTATAAAAAACCATAGATAGATATTGTGAAAATAAATAGATATTGTGTATAAATATATAATAAATAATTGTATAGTCTATATAGAAGACAATGATTTCCCATACTCTATCCTGATATACATTTGGACAAAAGAGTTTTTAGTGTCTTAGAAAAAATAAGCAAATAAACTTAGAAATCAACCTATAGACATATATAGATGTATGCTATATGGATAAAAAAAAATCATTTGATCACTGTAAAGTTTGGAATTCCTGACTGTTTTGCAACAAGAATATTTTCATCTATACTAATATTATAAAGAGGTTTATGAGTTTGTGATGTTGTGGCATTGTAGGGGGTAATCTCAGGAACTATTGGTCTGATTTGAATAATTCTTTCAGTGTTATATAGCCTATTTATCGAGAATGGTTATATGCTATATATCATCACGCTAAGACCAATAGGAGCGGAGAACAGATGAAAAATGTTTCAAAATCGGGATGTTTTTTCCTTTTGAGAACTGCTGCATGTTACTGTTAGTGTATCTACTCCACGCGAACGAAGTCGCGAGCAGAGGCTAGTATTATATATTTTGATGTGAACTATCTGATTTTACATATTAATTTTATTATGTTGATATTATAACAAATTAATTTGATTAAAAAAAATTACGACATTAGGCTGAATAATATAGAACTAGTTGATATCAAAATTATGAAGATACTGCGTGAAACGGAAAATAATTTAAAAAAGATTTAATACTCAGTATGTATGACTCAATCGGGATCAGTTTCAATTGAGTACATCACTAATTAATACACATCTCTTTGTCCCTTTGTTTGAAATTTGAGGAAACGATGTAAAAACGTATGTACAATATTCCACCATCTGTTTCTGGAAATATACAAAATTATTATTATTATTTTACATACCAAAATCTTGAGCATTGGCTGTCTGGTAAAATAAAATCCGATTAAATCCACAAAATAAACACAAACACACTTTTGCGGACACACTTGTCCATGTCAAGTAGTATTTTCGTTGATAACACGTCAAATACTGGAAACTAGATTATTTATCTTGCAAAACATCACAATACGTCCTCCATCACCCATATTTTTAACACGAATGAAGAATGAAATATAATGAATGAAACTATAAAACTAATCTTTGTATAAAACTCTGTGGTGTACAAACGTAAAGTGGGTGGCACTAATAGTGTGACCAGATTAATAAATACCTTTATATTACTTTATTTATATTCTTGTTGCATTATTTAATAATCTATCAACGACATTTACATACTTACATAATTAGTATTTGTATTATTATAATTAGTATTATTTTAATTATATCCAGGACCAATAGAAGATTGAATGAATAACATTTTGAAATTACATAACATAATGTTTATCCACAAAACAATTAATAAAAATTTTAACAAAAATAATGTCAACTATAATATCTCCATAATATAATATATAACAACGGCGTGGCATGCAAAATTTGATATTAAATTAAAAACTCAATCACAACGTTGTCTCATAATGCGTCTAAAGAACTATAAGTTCAAAAAGGCCATAATATAGTTTCATCACAATGTTTAATGCAGCACGCATTTCCACATATCTTAGACGTATTGCAGTTTAAAACATGAGTCTGTTGGCGTTTGAGTGAAACGATAATTTTTCATAGTTTGTTTTAAGAATATATTATTCATTAATAAAATAGACAGTTTATGATCAGACACACTTTAAGAAACAGATATCCATATACAGAAAATATCTAGTTATTAATACTGGCTAGTGTAATGAGTCTGTGGAAGATCTTCCAGTAATTTAAAAGTTTTTGGCGGGATTTTGGTATGTTATGTAATAGATTTTATATTTTATTCATAATCTTGTGGTATTTGACTCTATTTTATAAAATTGGTGGTATTTTACGTATTTACGTTCGATTACTGTACATAAGTTAAGTGAATGGAAAATAATATCGCGGACCATAAATTCTGAAATGCCACAAAATAGCAAAGAAAAGTTCTAACAAGGGAGCCACCATCTTGTTGGAACATTGAAATAATCACACGACACTTGTATTATTTTAACTACTCGACAATGACAGTAATAATCTGGGAGATTGATTGCCCAAAATAAGACTAAATAAAAGTATATTTAGATGACATTTATTTTTCATTACTGGCTACCCAGTTCTATTCAAAGTATACTATTGCTATTTTCACATAGTAATAAATTGATCTCTTCCAATTATATTTTGGTTTTTAGTTATATCATTAGTCTCTACTGCTTTATGCGATTCTTCTTCTTATCAAAATATTTTTCAGGCTTATAATAATGACTAATCTTATTACGCTGTCCAAGTTAGTGTAGGCTCCTACACTGGTCGTAGTTCGGTGAAGCTGTTAAGACCTTGCTAGGTCAATAGCGTAGTCAGTTCGAAAAAAAAAGCTCCTATACAGTAATAAGCACAGAATAATATTACTCCTAGCGGAGTTAATGACAGATTTAGGCTAGAAGAGGGAAAAGGCGGATTAGGTGCCGTTGGCAATATAAATAAAAATTTATTTGTCCGTCACGCCATTAAAATTATTGATATTGCTGTATTTATAATGATCATGGGAAAAACAAAATTGTGTAATTATCTAATGCGTGTTCCGTGGTGGCAGCAATGTTATACGCTATGAGTATTAAGTATATCAAGGACCAGTATAACCAGGGTACCACAACTGATTGCGCGTGGTGATCTTCCGCAGTTGAAATTTTAATTTAAGCAATGACCCTTGCGTCTTGGGCCTACCGGTGACGAAAGACGATAACGAGGACTTAAAAAATACTCGCAGCAGATACATCTCAAATCACGTCATCAATAGCAATAGGCTTTAATATCTCTTATTATAAATTAAAATGTAATTTATGAATTTAGGTCAAATGCTACTTACAATAGACGTGTTCGGGAAAAAGCTACAATGTGAATTCATTTAACAATAAAAATAACAAAAAATTTAATGCTTTGAAATGGGGCGATAACGTTTAAAAAACAACTAAACTTTTTTATTAGCCGGTTTAGTCTTGGTTGTATAGCCGCAGGAAGTTGTTCTATACAGCCAACAATTTCAATGTACGTATTACTAATTTGTATTTATTTTGCTTCAATTGTTAAAACCGAATTGAATGTTAATGATATTATTTTGTCCGATTATATTTTGAATGACAACTCAGCGGGAATTTTAAATACAAAATTTAAAATCAACAGACGAAAAAATCGCTTGAAAGAGGGCAGAATTCGTTTATTAGATAAGTATGTATTTAATAAAACAATATATTTAGAAGGTATAGCGCATCATAAAATCGATGAATGGAATGATGATATAATATTAATTAAAAACATTGAAAAGGAATTCCGTAATATTATTGGAATGAAAGGCGTAAAATATGTATACAAAAGAGATAATTTCTGGAGGACATGGAGAGAAGTAAAAAATGTATCTGACAAAGATATAATCTGTTACAAATGTCAAAATATTGTTAAAGCAAATTGTTCGAGTTGCCGTAGCGGCGGTTATTGGGTAAGCCTTTTTTTGACTCCTCTCTGTCCATCCACTATAAGCTGTATGATGTATTGGATATGTATGTCAAAAAAAATGTACCCGATCGAGTTTCTTGCCGGTTCTTCTCGATGGCAGGGTTGTTTCCCGAACCGGTGGTAGTTTTTGACGTTCATAAGCGTCTTATTAGGGCCTAAACTGAATAAAAAATTTTTGATTTTGATTTTATGGTCTTTGGTAGTAATTGCTAGCATTTTCTAAAATCTTGTTAGTTACAGATTATTACTGTCATTATCAATTGACTAAATAGCGTAACGTAACTTGTAAAGACTTTTGTCTTCCAGCAGGAAGATGTCCCCTCTTTTTATTAGAATTTACAAGGGAGTTTTTGTAAATTCTTAAAATTTAAGTTCGTGTTTAGACTTCCCTTTTAATTAACTTGTGCGTAATAATCAAGCTATATTATGTTATATAAGGTGAAATATCGTAAAATAAAACAACACTGTTACAGTATACTTGATAGATCACTACGCTAAGACTCGTTTATCTCTACATAGTTTAAATCATGTACCAAATCATACTATGGGGTTTTGACAAAGAACTCATCAGGGCATTCAACCAGCGATAGGCTGGTAAGGCCCTGTCACTCTGTAGGAATCAATTACGGATTTTAGTGAGAGCACTCACTGGACACTGTTGTCTTAAAAAGCACTTGTACAACATCGGTGTCCAGAGCACAAGAGAGTGCAGATTTTGTTATGGTGCGGATGAGACCCCCAAACACGTCTTGTATGAAAGTGATCCACTGGAGCCCACACGAAACTGGATTCTGGGTACAGATGCTCTCAACCAAAAAAGTTAAGGAGTTCTTAAATGCTATTTGACTAGGCGGGAGCTTTAATAATATACAGGACTAAGGCCTGCATAGCCTCTTTTCTAGAATAATAAAAAATGGGGCTTTGACGGGATTTTAGCCTGTCACTTTTTATGTCATGGGATGCAAACGAACAGACGAGTTAACTGATGTTAAGTGATCACCACCGTCCTCAGACACGTGCTTACCAGATGAGTCGCAAGTGTGTTGACAGCCTATGTATGGGGAGAAAGGGTAGGAAGGAGGGCCACGGAGAAGGTAGACCTCGGGCGCTCTCACTGACCGAACGAAACGCAATAATGCAAGCACTGTTACTTCACAGCGGTTTTCTGTTTGTCGGGTCGTATTACCCTGGATGAGCCGTTCCATTCATGCTGAAACCAGTAATAGCTTCAGCGTAGCTCTACCACCTACAGTCACTATTTTATTTATAATCTTGCACTACTTGACTCTGTATGTCGTAATACTGGTGGCATTCTACACAATTGTGAACAAGTGAGATGGGTGAAATCTATACTAATATTATAAAGTGGTAAAGTTGTGACGTTGTAGAGGGTAATCTCATGAACTACTGGTCCGATTTGAAAAAATATTTTAGTGTTATATAGTTCATTTATCGAGGAAGGCTATATAACATCACGCTAAGACCAATAGAATAGAGCACCAATGATAAATGTTTCAAAATCGGGATTTTTTCTCTTGAGAGCTTCCGCTGCGTATTAGCCTAAAGTAACTATTACTACGCGGACGTAGTCGCGGGCAGGGGCTAGTATAAAATAAAGGAGCATTTAGCGCTACATGAATTCATATAGTAACAAAGCTGCGAGCAGTCTAAACGGTCTCATAATTCTACAATGAATTCTAAGATGCCACAAAAGCTCCCTGGAAATTTCTAACAAGGGAGCCACCATCTTGTTAGAACATTAAAATTATCGCTAACCGCCTGGAATATTCTTACCAACTCGACTAAGGTAGTAATAACATGGAAGATTGGTTTCCGAAAATAAAATTGCGTAGATCATACCATTCACGATAAATTACAAGAATATAATTACTCAAATAAATCAAAATATCCTTTTTTCAATTGAGGCCCTAATGGCGCTTATGAAGATCAAAGCTACCACCGGTTCGGATAGACAACTCAATCGTTGAGAAGAACCGGCAAGAAACTTGATCTGTTTAACTGTTTATGTTACATATTTTGACAAAGCATAAATAGTTACAAAGTTTTTAATGGATGCACAGAGAGGAGTGTCATTTGTAGACGTCACAATGTTGACATACTGATCCACCCTATAATAATAGCCTTTAGATATAAAAACCCGCTTGACATGGTTCTTGAACTCACTAATTCTAATGTAAAAAACTTATTTTATTTAAAAAATTACGTTTTTGTTTTTCATTTATCTTATATTGTTGTTGCATAATAATAATGAATAGATATGCTATCTCTGCAGTATAACAGCTTTTATCTATTCTACGGCCAAAATAAAACAAAACAAATCAACAGGTTATTGAAGAAAAACCTCCTCCCTGCCCTTATGAATTGTTTTCATTACACAACGATGAAGAAATATGCGTAGCTAATTATACAGAATTTAAAAATATAAAGAGTTCATGTACAACATTGATAAAGTTTAGTAATCTGTTTGTGGATTGCGATAACCCGATCGAAACAAAATATATGATCCAAAGAGATTTTAAAGCGGTTTCTGAACGATTCCCAAATGTCATCTGCAATCGGCGGGAAAACTGTCAAATTTCAACTGAATATGTTGTAAGTAAATTTAATTTAATGAACTTATTTCATCTCTTACTAATTTTTATTTATCTCATATTATTTTTTATATGTATATAACATACATTTTAGTCAAATTAATTCAATACCTTCACTTTACTTTGATTACAATCTCAACCTTTAATTTGTCAATTTTAAAAAACCAATAGGTTTTCTTCTCCTTCTAGTTTCTTTTTGGCTACCAGTCTTCTATTTATTAGACTATTACTGTCATTGTCAAATGAATGTCGATATTACAAGTTTCTTGATATAATTTCAATGAACTAACAAGATGGTGGCCATCTTGTTAGAACTTTCCTGGGAGTTTTTGTGGCAAGTCAGAATCCATGCTTCGTTGTATTATTTCCGATCCACTTCACTTGTGCACAATAACCAAACTATATTACGTAATGCAACACGAACATTACACAATATCGAGCCAAATAAGACAAGATTTTGGATAAAATATACCTAAAGACTACTACATTCCAAGATCCCGCCAAAAATTTCACGAATAGGTTTTGCTCTGTTTTTATATATTCAACTTTTATTCTTCCTTTTTAAATCTTGGCAGCTCCTTTCTCTTGAAGGATTATTTCCGCCATTTACGCTTATGAAAGTAGCTACCTAGTTTCTTCCACTTTAAAAAAAAATATGATTATACAATATAAACATGCATTTACCAACGAGAACAATTATGCATATGTATACATTCACTTAAAAAACTATAAGAACATGTACACACCACAGCCTTAAGCTTTACAATGTGCCCAAATGAATAATACGTATTACGCTATGCCCATAATACATGCGTGACGAAGATTCAATAATTTCTCACGCTAAAATTAATGTAAAAAACATTCTGATATATTCCCATACTTATCTTTGCGATGATTCGAAATTAGCGTCGACTAAACACTTTGATGTAATCGAAAACCGCCAGCCCAGTTATCGCGCTGCGTCTATCATAACATCCTTCCACATCTGCATTTATTGCGAATATAGACAACATTTCATTACGATATACGTATGTGAGTAAATACATACCTGTACAAGAAGTAAATTTAATAATCTATCTAATACCTTTAAACGAGCAATTCTTGTGTTTTTATATATTCAGGATCTCGGAAACGGCGTCAGCTATTTCCGTGAAACTTAGTATATAGGTGGTTTTGGGAACGATAAATCGATCTAGCTAGATTTTATTCACAGAAAACTTTTTTTAACTGAGTTTTCAGGCAATAAAAAAATATAGCTAGAATATAAGGGTAAATTTTGCTGCCGCTGTCAAAACAGTCAGATGGAAATCGGCTGCTTCGAAAATTCGTCTAACCTCAGTTCCAACTCTAGTGACAACAAAAGAGTTATCTTTTTTTAATGAATAATGCTAATTTTATGAGGCAAATCTGACAGTTTATAAATTTCGAGTGATTTTTAAAGAATCGAGTTAGGCTCGGTCCTTCATTTAGCTACTGATTATTATGAAAGCAGGCCGGTAAGGATTTTTCTATCCTCATGCGACTGGCTACCCTTGAGTTGAAAATCAGTTACTAAGCATCAATAAGAGTGGTCTGGTAGCTACATTTGAGACCTTGTATTGCTTTACTTTAGGTTTAGCGTGTTTAACATTTTAGACCACACCATGCTTTACCATCAACTAAAATTGTGGTCAAATTTTAACAAATATATAAAGTGTTTTTGTTTTAATTTGTTTAAAGGAGCTTTTATTCCAGCGAACATATCAGCCCCATTGTTTCCCAATCTTAATAACTCTATCATGCGAGTCGCTGATGAGATAACAGTACCAGATCATACAACTTCCTAGCGTCACCCAAACAGGGTTCAGCCAAGATGCTTTAACAAATACCTATGTTCTGGCAACTACTTATCAACGAATTTCTTTCGATGCGGTTCTTAGCACACTCCATCATCCAGTAATGCACATCCTCAATTTTTCTGCAAATAAATTTAAATGGAATGAACTGGCATTACCTGCTAGTAAGCATTTCAAAAATTTATAAATTAATATATAAATAAATACAGGTTCCCATTTTTATTATAGCACGTAAGCATAGTGATGGTAAGCATAATTTCAGTACTTAATCTTAACATATTTTATAACCCGATTGTTTAGGCAACGTACAGGCAAAATTCGTACTTAATTAGAGTTGGTAACAGCGCAAATCTATTGGTTAACAATCTGAATGTAGATCTGTTCAGCAAAGGCTTACAGAAACTTAAATGCCTTCTGAATTCCAGTTTTTTTATTTGTAATTTCCTTCTTTGTATGTATAATTTTTTTTTAACTACTTGCGGAAACCTGTGAGTGGCCTTCGAATAGGTTTATGTGTTTAGTCTTTTGTTTAGAGTTTTCCTAAGAGGGTAGAAGAAAATACAAAAACAACTGAACTAATAATATTAAGTTGGTTTTTTAGCCTTTCATCAGCTAGATATATAAATATATACAATATATATATTCTTCTGTTCTGCAGACTCTTGGTCCGCACCTTTTTTTGCTGTCGCTTTTTTTATAGTCTGCGTGAAAAATCGTATTTGTGAGCAACTATTGGGTGTTTTTTATTTATTTTGACTTAACTATTTTAGAGTGGATTTTTAATGAAGTTATACTTCTTTTGGCGCGTTAGGGAAAAAGGATGAGAGTAAATTATCATGATGTGCGCGCACACCGTCACGAAAAACCGTCACCCTGAAGTTAGCTATAGTCAATATTTTGTTTCTTTGTATTTGTTGTTTGTATTAAAACTTTCATTTAAATACCTTTTTTTTCTATTTCTAGTGTCGTTTTATCTACAAACGTAGAATAAGGCAAAAAATAAAATTTTCGGTTTATAAACTTATGAAGTAACAGTCTTCTTCTTTCTAGCGTTTTCCCCACCTGGTGTCAGTGTCTATTTTCTCGCTTAACTTCCTCCACTTTGTCTAGTCTTCGGCGTCATTTTATGTGAGGTTATTCTCCTTTAAGTCCACCTTTACCACGTCCAGCCAGCGTTTTTTGGGCCTACCGCGAGACCATGCGCTTTGTACAGTGATTTTAAGTTATTCCGAGGTAATAATAAAAAAAAGTTACAAAATTTAAATTTTCTAAAAATTCTTTGTGATATATTTCAGCCAGCTAAATGAAGGGATGTTTATATATCAGCATTGGTTAATTCTGGTTTCGGGAAAAACACAATGTTAATGATTAATTTTGTTTTAGATCAATAATGAAGAAATAATATTTCGAATAATGAATTCGACCAACAATATTATTTATTCAAGAATTATGAAGAACGGAAGAAATAATTATGCATGTGTTAATGACTGTGGCTACTGGAACCCTGATACGAAAAAAGTATCCAATAATGAAAAATCTCTACTATTAAACTTATTAGATAAGAAATTATTTAAAAAGAAACGAGAGAATGATAAAATTACAAGCAATTTACATTTCCAAAGCAAATACTCTCATAAAAGCAAATGGAATTCTACATTAGGTATCAAAAATAAAATACACATAATACAACAAGACTATAGTCTGAAGAAAAAAAATTACAACAGTTTTTATAAAAAACCAGCAGAACATACAAGAATTGGTACAAGAGATTCAGAAGTAACAACCTTATCTCACTGTAAACGACTGGAGAAGCTTCTAGAGGCATTTAAAGATGACAGTGAAACTACAGAATATGAATATTAAAGTTTATTAAAAAAATACATAATTTAATAGCTTATCCACTAAAGTCATCCATATAAATATTAACTAAGGTTTTGATTTCAAAATTTAACACTTATTATTTATACTTATTTTAAAATATATATCACACAGCCTGCATTCCTAAGGAAGAATTTTACTATGTAAATATGGATTTTGATTTAAAAAAGTATATATAAGATCCATGCATTTTTTTTTATCAAAGAAGGCAAACGAACTGGTGGGTCACGTGATGTTAAGTGATCACCACCGTCCATAGACACTAACGACATCAGGGACGTCGCAAGATTACATTTAAACCCATTTCTTTTTTTTTAAATCATTCAGGCCAATGTAATTAAATAAAAAATATAAACACATAATTAAAGACTGTAACTTAAAAAAACATATTTCAAAGCATAATTGAATAATACAGACATCTGCCTATTTCACACACTATTAGTGTATATGAATTAGTGACTGCAGTTGTAAATGTTAGAGCCACGCTGTAACTATTACTGGTCTCAGCGTGAATGGACCAGCCTGGTCGGGGTAGTACCAGTAAAGTAACAGTGCTTGCATTGTTGCGTTTCGTTTAGTCAGTGAGAGCGCAGGATGACCCACCTTCCCTCCCCCTTCTCCTTAAATACAAGTTGGCAATGCACTAGCCACTTCCCTGGTTATGCTAGTGTCTGTGGACGGTGGTGATCACTTAACATCAGGTCACCCACCTGTTCCTTTGCCTCCTATGATATAAAAAAAAAAATAGTGTCAGAAACAATAAAATATTCTTTTTAAAATAAAGCTGTGGTCCAAAATGATAAACTAAAATGCGAGAGAATGGCTTTATAGTATGGTTGTCGGATCAAACCCATCGGTGCTTGGCGACAGATTACCAACATAAGAGTGGTAACTAGCTAGACGGACTTAGAATAAGCCCTACTACCATCTTACGGCATACATCACAATATTTGACTTCATTGAAAGTTCTGGCTCAGTCATAACAATTCAAAAATATTTTGATTGAAGCAGTGATTGAATAAGTAACCACTGAGACGATTGTTCTTTTTTTTGATTTTATAGAAAAAGTGCAGACCAGTGTTTCCCAACGTGGGGCCCACGCCCCAAAGGGGGCAATTTAAAAATGGACTCGACACGACTTTAACCCTTTCGCTTTGGGTTAGTTAAATGCAATGCTAGATATCAGTGACAAATTTAATAAAAAAGGCAGATACTTAAAATCAAATGCTGTTAACCTGGATACTAGCTTTGGGACAGATTGGTCCCAGCGCGCTTTTTTTAAAAAAATTAAATTTCCCGCCATCGGCAAAGACATTTAGTACATGTACCATATGAGTCTATAAATCTATGGTCACAATAATATATTTAATTATATTCAGATTATATATGATTTTTATATTATCATGTATTTGATATTATTTTCATAAAAATTATATCTAATTTAAAATATATTTCGTTTTTTTTCTTATGATCGATAAAATATTGTATATTTTCTTGAAATAAGTTTTATATGAAATAAGGAGAAAGAATAATAGTAAAGTTAATTGGCTGAAAACTATTGTTATCATATTCATTTGTCTAAATTATTCAATATTTAATTTGATATATTCATATTGTAGTAGTTTAATGTATATTTAGTTCAGTATTTAATGTAAAATATTTTTTCTAACCTAAAAGTATAAATACAATAGCTAAGTTGGACATTTCGTGGTTTAGTACAAAAAATAGTTCTTAAAAATTAAATAATAATGTAATAATACATTTTGCATAATAATTGGAACAATACATTACATCATTTATAATTATTCAAATCTTGTAATTAATCCAGTATTTTTTTAAACCTTATACTGCCAAACTGTTTGCTAACCTTTGCATCATAAGGTCTATTTTCGTTTGTATGGCGCTTAAATCTTTATGGTTTTTCACTAATACAGGTGTTAATAATTATTAGGTATAATTTTGTTTGACGTTACCAAAATAACAATTAGGTAATTAGAGTCGTCAAGTAAATTTTTCATTATATGTTTTGACAACAATGTCATAGTGATTTCCTCCTAAAACTTATCATTAATATCTCTTAAGGGAACAAAACAATTTTTAAAGATTAAAAATTAAGTATGGAGTGCATAAAAATATTAGAAATGTTTTGGTGAGGCATGGCCTAAAAAGTTTGGGAAACACTGGCTTAGACAGTGATTATTGTTCCTTCGTTATATAAAACAAGATATAATTCAAACCATGCAATAGATTGTAAAAAAACAACTGAAAATACGTATCATAAGTGCAGATATATTACACATAAAAGTATTTTATTTAATTTAGTTCGGTGAAGCTGTTAAGACCTTGCTAGGTCAATAGCGTAGTCAGTTCGAAAAAATAAAAATAAAAAAAGGTGGTAAAGTTTGTGAGGTTGTAGGTGGTAAGCTCAGGAACTACTGATCCGATTTGAAAAATTCTTTCAATGTTATATACCTCATTTGCCGAGGATGGTTATAGGCTATATATTATCCAGCTAACACCAATAGGAGCGGAGCACCAATGAAAAATGTTTGAAAATCAAGGTTTTTTTTCCTCTTGAGAGCTTCCACTGCGTGTTAGCGTTAAGCCCAGAGTATCTATTCGACGCGAACGAAATCGCGGACAGAGGCTAGTTTATGGACACAATTAAAATAGATATTCATTTTGAATTATCAAATTATAGGTTGGTCTTCGTCAGTTTAGATTTTATGTAACTCATAAATAGGGTGACAAAATTATCAGCATGGCATGCTTTACAAGCATATCAAATTTAATGAAATTGCTTGTGCTATCCACTATTTCACTCTATAAAAAAATAACAATATCTCTATGATTCCAGATCATTAATTTCATCACAACTCATAAATAGTAGTCCTTTCAGTTATTAAGTAAACGATTTCAGAATTGCCCACTGCTATATGTTTGTCATATCACACTATTTTTGTGTAAGAAATTGATTGTAATACTTGAAATTCTATATAGTTAACTTAGTTAACTAAATAACATATTTAAGGCACTTCACAAAATGTCAGTCTTAAAACGTATACTATAAAGATTTTAGATTTATATATTTGTTGGAGTTGACAAAGTTGTCCTTACACAATTTTACATAATTCATTGTCTGTACATTTTTCTATTTGTGTGTTCCAAGCAATCCCAAGGTCTTAACAGCTTCACCGGACTACTTAGATGAGTGCTTAAGGCACTCAGCCAATTTTATTTGACAACTAGCTCAAGGGTGAACAGCACACCTCGGCTTGGGCTGTTGCCTGATATGTGCACTCAAGGACTCAACACTGAGGGAACGGACCAAGGCTTGAGTCGCTGCAGAGGGGGGCCTAATCTGGTTATTTATGTAACATTATAGACAATTCTCTAATAACAGGTATTTTCTTATAGATTTACTTTTTAAAGTTATTTGTACTTGGCCCGGTGAAGCTATTAAGGCCTTGCTAGGCCAATAATGTAGTCAGTTCAAAAAAAAAGTCATTTGTACACTATATCTCTGTATGGCAATTGATATCTTTTGTCCTTTTGTAAAAATCATCTGCCGAATGTCTTGCATTCTACAGAAGTTGTAAAATGGGAAAACAATGAGAAATAAACAACATGACAACATTGAAATAGCTGGTTGAATAATATCAGACCTCTGTTCAGTAGGCTTCATGGAAGAACAGTGTTGCCAGTATTAAAATGAGCTAACAATATACCTAAATAAGATGAATGTCAAGATTTAAAAGCACATGGAAGACATGATACCTAATACTTTTTTAGCCACCCCCACACACGTGTACGTCTACACATGAAAGTGGCAGGGTTTTATTTTTTCCCTTATGGAACTGGAAAAACTCTAATTTTCCGATAAAAAATATATGGAGGGGTTGTTGAGGCGTGTATGCTTGGTATACATATATGTTTCAACAACTTATACATATATGAATAGTTAGCTATATTACAATTCTCTGCAAACCTGTTGACTGAACGGAACATAATTACAGGGGGCACAAATTTAGGTATAAATATAATATCCAGACACTTAAAGATAAATAAATTATTATAATAACATTATCACATTTTTTTGTGTTAAGCTCTTGACTATTCTATGTGCTAGCTCAAACTTACAGTTATGTTTAAAGTCACAACAACTATTGATGAAGTTTTTTTTTCGACCTGACCACTCTATTGGCCTTACAAACCATTACAGCTTCACCAAACTACTTCTTACTATTAATAAGAACTGAAGATAAAGTAATGTCAAGTTGAGTGCAGATAATCTACACTTAATTCGTTCAGGGTCATGTGATTCATATTTTACAATGTATTTTAATAGATGTACTATTTATTTTTCAAAATTTTCCCAACTCTATTTAGGTTAGACTTGTGAAATCCGAATCAATTTGTTTAAAAACATAGAGAGCCCTTTATCATTTGCCATCCATCCCATCTCAGTTTGTTTATGTTATATTTGTGAGACCTGAATCAATTTGTTTTTAACATTGCAAACTCTCCTTTTAAATCATTTGCGATCTAGGAGTACTGTACACTTGTTGTGGTTATGACAAGTTTAACTTAACCTAACCGAAAACTATGAAACATTTTGGGATAATTTATCTTCTATTATGCAAATCCAGATGTAATTAAAATAATCATGGAATACTGAAATAAAAAAATATAATCAATCCCTAACTTTACATACAAAGTACCTTGTTATTTATATAATATTGAATACTTTTTTTATAATTTTAAAATGTAAATTGGAACATTTTATGTTCTATGAAGTTATCACCACCAACTATTGCTTTCACCATATACTGAGTGATTATTCAATCTTGCGATTCCGCCTCCTATCTTGTCCACAAATGTGGTTCACCATCTGATAACGCCTTTTAAAGTTTCGACTACATGTGTCACATTTAAACCGTGTTAATCGTAAATGTCTCTCTCTTATGTGACTTTTTAAACTTTTTTTAACCATCTCCTTATTGCAGTAATCACATACAGCCATTGAATATTGTGTATTATTTTTTGTTGTAAAAATAGATGATATATATTCATTAAAACCTTTTTTACCATCATTAAAATTGGGTTCTCTTTTTTCAGTTTCAATTTCTGTTGTTTCCAATTTTTTTATTTTTAAAATATTATTATTAACTTTGGTTATTTCTACATACGATTCGAAACCTTTAACTTTCTCGATCCATGTTTCGTTTAACCTCTTTTTTAGAAAAGGAGGTTCTCTATCATTAAAACTGAAGTGATTTTTCCTAATATGATTAGCTAAGAGGCGTTGTTCGCAAAAATTAGCACCGCAGGCAGTACAGTAGAACCCTCTATCATAATTTAAATCTACGTGGATTTTTAAATGAACTATAAGGTTACGTTTGTCAACATAACTTCTTCCACAATGATCACAAGTATACATCCTTATTTTATTCAGATGCTTCTTCATGTGGTAATTATACGCTTCTCGTTTATAATATTCTTTAAAGCAATGAGTACAGTTAAACCTTGCTTTAATGAGACCATGATGAAATAAATGATTATTAAATTCCAGTTTACTTCCATATATCATCGTATCACAGACTGCACATTTATGGACCTTTTTTGATTTTGGTTGTTTAGTTCGCATGTCGTTCAAATGCAAACACAGTGTAAAGAAAATCAATGAAGAAAAATAAACTAAAACGAATAAAAATAAAAACAATAACACGTTTAGTGTTTACATTACGTTTGCCAGTTGTTTCATAAAGACACAGATTACCTACTCTGCGGCTATGACATTCACCGATTAGATATACTCTGTGTATAATATAACTTTTGTTAATAATAATGGAAATATACATACAATCTTTAAAAAATGCGTAAGTATTTGATTAAAAACTTGAGTGTTATAAAAATACTTATATTATTAATCGTTACATTATAATTTATACTTATGAAATCATAGATGGTTATCTGTATGTTTGTCTATACTAATATTATAAAGAGATAAAGTTTGTGAGATTTGTGTGATATCTGGATCTACTAAACCGATTTTGAAAATTCTTTCAGTGTTAGATAATTAATTCTTCGAGATGTGCATATCGTATATCATCACGCTAAGGCAAATAGCAAAGGAGTACCAATAAGTAATGGTTCAAAATAGGGTTCTTTTTGCCATTTGGAAGCTTCCGCTCCATGTTAGCATTAGCCTAAAGTAAATATTTCACATGGACGAAGTCACAGGCAGAAGCTAGTACTCAATGAGCAATATTTTTTTTTTTCAAATATGTAACATACTAGTACATAAAAAATTAAAATGTACTAACCTTTAATAATTATGGGTTAAACATATAACAATAAAGATTCATTCAAAACATTGAACAGAGAATTTTAAAATCATGCAAATTTAAAACCAAGTAAGGTTAACGAGATATTTTGTCGAACTAAATATTGGTCCCACGTGCATTATATTTTGGCATTTATTAATACTACCTTCCGTGTATCGGCTCGTAAGTATAGTGTGAAGAAACCAACGAACGTTTTTATCAACATAATAACCACAGAGTAAAGAATAGAGAGAGAGAGAGAGAGATCTTTTCAGTCTTCCATGATAATAACACTGAAAGGATCGTTTGAACGATCTATCGACATATTTTTCACACTAAAGTTCATTTTCAGCTTAAAAACTTGTTACTCATATTTACCTTACTTTTTAAATATATTTTTAGTCTATTGAAATTAGGTATATAGCTCATTGTCCATAGTTATATTTTAGTGGGTGTACCGAAACTTCTTATAGTAAGACCAATGTTGTCACTGTTTTTTTTTATTAAGTTTATTGGTCTACACAACTGACTACAATTTAGTTACATACATACATTTTTTTTTTTCGAAATGACTACGCTATTGACCCAGCAAGGTTTTAACAGCTTCACCGGACTACTATACATACATACAAGCGATGACTGCAGTCTTCTAGATGTAGACACAACATTCACAGAAAATATAGACGACAGACATTAGGCAGTATTGTAGTCCGGTAACGCTGTTAAGACCTTGCTAGGTCAATAGCGTAGTCAGTTCGAGAAAAAAAAATTAGGTGGTACAAAATCTAAATAAATATACCATAAAATTAACAACCTACAATTTACTACATTATTTAAGTGTTATAAGAGTCTTTTTAATAGTAGTAACAGAACCTGCAAATATGTTAATCTCTGTACGAATAGCGTTACAGAAAGAGGACATTTGATATACTGAGGAATGTTGACCGATATTTATTCTGCAATGAGGTAACTAAAAAGTTTTTCTGTTCCGGAAATGACTACTCAAACGTGAATCGTAAAGTTCAAGCGTTGAAGAATGTAGGGGGAGTCTGTGATCCCATGTAGCAATTTGAAGAGGAACACGATATCAGAATTCTTTCTACGAGTACCAGTTAATTGTATTAATTATAATAGTATTGACTCTTAAATAATACTCCTATTCAGTAAACCGGACCGAGTGAAAGAGTATAAAAAAACAAAGCGTGTACAACCTTTTTCGATGAAGCTGTAAAGGCTTGTCAGGCCAATAGCGTCGTCAGTTCGAAAGAAAAAGTCGTCAGTTCGATAAAAAAAAAAACGTTTTAAGTCATTCAGTGTGTGATCCTCGGACGTGACGGACGTTTTATATACTACGTATAATTACTTGTTATAATTATTTTCAGTTTCAGTACTTTTACTCTTGTGTGTTTTTGTTATTCGATACTCTTGTTAAGTAAAACCATTTGTGCTTTATTTTTTTATTAATATTAAGCGGTTGTGCTCCCTAAGAGTATAGATTGTATACTGTAGAAGATCAGTACATATTTTTGTAATAGTATTACAGACTAGCCTTTGCCCGCGATTTTATCCGCAAGGAATAGTTATTTTAGGCTAATGCTAACACGCAGCGGAAGCTATCAAGAGGAAAAATCCCCGATTTTTAAAGATTCTTCATCGATGCTCCGCTCCTATAATCTTAGTATGGTGATATATAGCCTATATTATGCCTCGATTAATGAGCTATATAACAGTGAAATAATTTTTCAAATCGGTTTAGTAGTTCCTGAGATTACCCCTTACAAACTCACAAACTTTACTTCTTTATAATATTAGTATAGATTCCGTCTCAAATTAATATATAATGAGAGATGTCTGCCATTGTGCGTGCGTTATACTAAAACTACTGGATACATTTTTTTGAACTTCTTATACACTTGACCCTTATAAAAAAAAATAACACGTTATTTCATTTTAGTTAAATCTAATACAGTTTTTTTTTTATGTCATGTGAGGCAAACGAACAGACGAGTCACCTGATGTTAAGTGATCACAGTCGTCTATAGACACTTGCAACACCAGAGGCGTTGCAAGTGTGTTGCCAGCCTGTGTTTGGGGGAAGCTTAAGGGCAGGGAAGGAGGGAGGGGCAAGGAGAGGAGAGGTGAGCCTCCGGCGCTTTCACTGACCGAGCGAAACGCAACAATGCAAGCACTGTTACTTCACATCGGTTTTCTGTGATAAGGCGGTACTACCCTGGGTGAGCCGACCTATTCACGCTGAAACCAGTAGGTAAAAAAAAAGATAAAACATGCAACCATACCGTTTGCCCCACTTCTCCACTGCAAGAAAATGCATATAGATAATGCCTGTAGTATTTTAAAAATTGTAGGTGATAGAGGCACGCTGAAGCTATCACTGGTTTCAACATGAATAGGTCTGCTCATCCAGGGTACTACCCTCTCATAGAAAAGTACCAGTGCTTGCATTGTTGCGTTTCGTTCAGTCAGTGAGAGCGTCAGAGGCCCACCTCCCCTTCTCCCCATAAACACAGGCTGGCAACGCACTTGCGACTCCTCTAGTGTTATTGGTGTCTATGGACGGTAGTGATCACTTAACATCAGGTGACCCACCTGTTCGTTTATCTCCTATGGTATAAAAAATAATAATAATGTTAATATGTTTGAGATGTAAACGCTGTTGACCTGGAAAAGTATTTACAGCTTCACCGAACTACATCTTTCGAAATGTTACCCGTTTGGATGTCTATAGGAGACGGGTGTAGTGACTTCCGATTGAGTTACTGCTTCTTCTGGTTGATGAAGGTTCTCACGACTGGGGTTATTTATTAAAAGTGCAATTGTTAGCTTACGTAGTTTAATTTTAATATTCCCCGTATCTACGACCTTTAGTGCGGGCCAGCGCGCAGTAACTGGCTCGCCGTTCATACGTCGCGCTCTCATATAATTATTTGCTTACCATGCACTCTGTCTTACACGCTTACATTGTGTCCCTACACATCAATACATACAACATTACGAGTACTTACCTAGCGTAGGGGAAACCGTGATCAAATAATAATGTTGTTTACCTATCAGTTAGGGACGTAACCAAAGTCGTGTCAGTGCTCATTATACAAGGTGTTGGCGACGCACACGTTAAGTAGCGCACACATTACCTTACACGTAGGTTTAGTATATTTCGTATAGAATATATATAGATTTTATTGATATGTGTATAGATTTCGTTAGGTAGTTCATATGATAGAAATAGATAGAAGCATATAGATTAATATAGAATTATGTGTGTTAGTGTAGGGTGACTTTATAGATTAGGTATCGAAAATTATACGATCGTACAAAATAGTTAAAATGGAACATCGTATAACTAAACATAGGCTGTTTTAAACTAATGATTATTGAGGTACATAAAAGTTTACAATAGTGCCTCATAACCAACACGTGAGAAACAAGGGTTCTACAAATTGTATAGTGAATAATTAAAAGTATTAGTGAAATTCCAGCAATATACCGGCTTCCCTTTATAGCATTAAGACGGACAAAGCGGATGCCTTTAAAGTAATAGAGCCCAGCTGAATAGTAATCGTATTTGTTATGATTTTATGGCATCCAGTAAAGTATTAACTTGTAAAGATAAAATATAAATTTGTGTAGGCAAAAGAACTAGCCTTTGAATACAATAATATATTTTTAAATGGTAAACTGCACAAACAATAGATTAGAATTCGGGGAAGGTAAAGAGCCCGCCGGCGATAATTTTATGACGGTGCAGTAATTCTCACGAGAATTTAAGAAATAATATTTTGTAAAATATAGATTTGTAATTTTTAATATTAATAGATATGAATTGAATTAAAATTATAGCATGGAATAACATATCACTTACGGAACAGTGATATGTGTCGTGATGAATTAGGAAAATCACAGACGCAATATAGTATAGAATATCGAGTAATTATTTATTATTGAATATCGAATTATAGAATATCGTGTTATTATTTATTATCGAATGTACGTTATGTTTATAGATAATATATCACCCTATACAGATAGATTGTAGATAACACACTAGATATAGATACATAGAAATATAAGTTAATCTTTAAGATTGTAGTGTTTAGTGCAAAATGGCACTTAATATAGATATAAGTTTAATAGATTTACATTTTAGCGTATAAATAGATAATAAGAAATGTATAGTATTGATTTTTAAAATATACAAAATATAGATAAATAAATAGAAACACGCAAAACCGAGCCAACAGACATGAGAAATAGAGTCGCTTCGCGTAACGGTACCCGCCGCAGATTTTGCTTATAAGCACGGTCGGCGCGGTACCGGAATGTAGTCTGATCGCAGAGCTCATAGAGATAACATCGAGTAGTCTGATCGCAGAGCTCATAGAGATAACATCGAGTAGTCTGAACATAGAATTCATCGTGACAACATTGAGTAGTCTGATTGCAAATCTGATTGCAATAACATCGAGTGGTACGAGCACGCAGTATAGTAATTATTGATATTGACAGTAGTGCTCTGTTGGCTCGGGGACGCGGTCATTATATGAGAACCACGTTGTTTTCTTGCGACCACCCCGACCTCCGCTTCCGCAAAAGCTACCACCTTAGTCGACTGGCTCGTGCATCATTGCACATCATAGAGAGCCCTTCTGGACATCAAGACCGGCATCCGACTGTCGCCACCGAGGCGGGCTACCGGCGCTCTCTCTACCATCTTTGAGAGTTCTACGCCCGCCCAACGCCGGGGAACGTCGCCTCGCCTCGCCTCACCTCTCACTCACCTCATTCCACCTCACCCCGCCTAACCGCGGGCCGGTGACGTACGAGGCCGAGAGGTGTCGCCGTTCATATATAGATATTTGACAGGGCGGCGGCCCCAATACAAGGTCTCCGATGAGTGTAAATATTTATAGAATCTAAATATATAAAAATCCAGTGTCATGATGTCTGTTCATAATGAACTCCGAAACTACTCACCGATCTTCATGAATCGTTGGCATTTATAACAAGCTGTGCTCGCAACATGATCTGCGTAGAAGCTTACGTAAAAAAAAATGATAAATAAATTCATCTGAATGTACACTGTCTGTTCAAAAAGTATCGCGAATTTTATATTTACTAAAAAGTATTTATTTATTCATTAATATCTATTTTGTCCCCTTCAAAATAATCCCCCTCGGATATAATACACTTGTGCCAACGTTTTTTCCAATCCTCGAAACACTTAAAAAATCATTTTTTGTGATCTTGTTCAGCTCCTCCGTCGATGCAGTCTTTATCTCCTCAATCGAGGCGTAGCGTCGTCCTTTCATGGGCCTCTTTAGTTTTGAAAACAAAAAATAATCACAGGGAACCAGGTCTGGGGAATACGGTGGCTGCGGCACCATTAGTGTGTTGTTTTTGGCCAAATATTCGCGCACAAGCAACGATGTGTGTGCAGGGGCGTTATCATGGTGCAAAAGCCAGTTTTTGTTCTTCCACAAATCCGGGCGTTTTCGGCGGATTGCTTCACGCAAATTGCGTATAATTCTCAGGTAATATTCCGTATTGACAGTACTACCGTATGGCAAAAACTCATGATGCAAAAGCTGTGAGCAAAACCTTCACATCCGACCGAACTAGGCGTGCTTTTTTCGGTCTTGGCTCATGCGGCAGCTTCCATTGGGATGATTGAGCTATAGTTTCCACGTCGTAGCCATAAACCCACGATTCGTCACCAGTTTTGACCTTCTAGAGCACATTTGGGTCGTCACGGACCGAGTTCAACATCTCCTGAGCAATGTTAACGCGATGCTCTTTTTGGTCGAAATTGAGCAATTTTGGCACGAACTTCGCGGCGACCCGACTCATGCCCAAATCATTGGTTAAAATCGAATGGCACGAGCCAACCGATAAGTTTAGATCCTCAGCAACTTCTCTAACGGTGATTCGTCGATTGGCCAATACTATTTTCTTCATTTTATCAATGTTTTCTTTTGTTGTTGACAAGCTCGGGCGTCCGGCACGCTGTTAGTTGTTCACATCTTCTTGGCCCTCTGAGAACATTTTCTACCACCGAAAAACGTTGCTTTGGTCCAAGGTAGCTTCACCTGGTCCAAGGTAGCTTCACCATATACCACAGTCAACATTCGGAATACGTCCGCGCACTTTATTTTGTTTTTACACAAAATTAGATACAGATTCTTTGATCCATTTTTTGGAACAGGTAAAAATCGCAGACGAGTCAAAACACACCTAAGCACAACAGCTATAAAAAATTAACTAAATATTCAAGATGGCCGACCTTATCAGCATAAGTAAGAGACATAAGTACCTACATAACGCTAAAAAAAATCAAAATTCGCGATACTTTTTGAACAGACCTCGTATTATATCCATTGACTTATCTACTTTTCTCTCGTAATTAAGTCGTGACGTCATTAAAATTACAATAACTAGTGATAAACCGAACAAATTTTCATCAAAGTTTAAATGTTGCTGGAAATATGCATTATGATGTTCTTAAACCGATTTTATATTGAACTCAGTACTTTAGCAGTGATGTGTGTTCAAGCAAACAGACAGGGGTCACCTCTACACCAACGGAGGACCGACAGGAAGAGGCGTCATTATACCCGGTTCCTGAAATCGTAACCGGACTGTGGAAGATGGGTCGGGGGACACATCATCCCATTGCTCAAGTCGGCGGACGAAGGAGACGGTCTATGTGTACACGGTCTCCTAACAAGATGGAGTCCTACCGCAGCGATTTGCCCGCCTCCTCCCACCACCGTGGTCGGACCTAAAGGGATCGTCCTAGGAACCCATCTCCTCATTGCACAACTTCGGCTAACCAGGGGAGGCAGCTGGTTTGTACCCAGTCTGTCTCCTTATTAGAATGAAGCCCAGCGGCCTCCTTCCACCGGGCGGGGAAATAGGGACAGCGTAGGGACAGCGAAAGGGAATAGCGTAGTTCGAACCCTTGCCCCGAGAGAGTGACGTATACATAAGAGATTTCCTCACGTTAATACAAAAAAAAGAAAGTTAGGTAAGCTATTACTGGCTTCAGCATGAATGGGTCGGCTCGCCCAGGATAGTACCACCCGACCAACAGAAAACCGACGTGAAGTAATAGAGCTCGCATTGTTGCGCTTCGATCGGTCAGTGAGAGCACCGGAAGCCCACTTCTCCTCTTCTCTTTCTCCCTCTGCCCCTCTCCCACCATAGGCTGGCAATGCACTTGCGACTCCCTTTGTGTTGCAAATTTCTATAGGCGATGGTGATCACTTAACATCAGGTGACCCACATGTTTGATTGCCTCCTATGATATAAAAAAAGATTTACGTCGTTGCGTAACCTAGGCAATAACCCAATCCGAGGTGTGTCGTGCACGCTTGAGATAGTTGTCAAAATAAAATCAGCAGAGTGCCTTAACCGCTCGCCACGAATAGTCCGGTGAAGCTGTTAAGAATTTGATAGGTCAATAGCGTAGTCAGTTCGAGAAAAAAAAAGATTTTGTCGGAATAGTCCGGTGAAGCTGTTATATCCTTGCAAGACTAATAGCGTATTCAGTTCGAAAACAAAAGAGTGGCAAAAGTTGTATTAAAGATGTACTTAGTAGATAAAAAAACCTCAACCTATATCTACAATTTTTTGTATTTTCACCCCTTCAAAGTGTCCAAAATAGGGGATTACATTCTTCATATATAAATCGAGATTTTTAAGTAGGGGGTTAATTTCTTGTTGATTTAATGTTTAGAAAAAATCTTTACATATTATCTTATTCTTTTAAAACATCTGGTTATCATTATATACGTATTAACATCCACTAATGGGTTCGAAACCGCGGACAAAAGCTATATACCTACGTATAAATGAAAGATATAAAAAAATATTATGATAATTTTAGACACTTAACCAAGTATAAGTTTAAAGATTAAAATATTATAGAAGAAAGGCCACAAGAAAGAACAGCTCTATAATAACTTAAAATATGTAAATTGAATCCTGAGTGCCACAAGCGTTCGCCTTAGTAGTCCGGTGAAGCTGTTAAGACCTTGCTAGGTCAATAGCGTAGTCAGATCGAAAAAAAAGGTAGGTAAGATAACATAAATCGACAAAGAGTTAATAATTCAAAAGAAGATGCATAACGCTATCATTTTCAGGCTAAGAAGTAGCTGTTATGAATCATTAAAACAGGCCGAGTCTATATTTTGAAGGTTAAATATGTTTTTTATACGTATTTATAAAACATGATGAAAAATATTCCACGGTACAGCATTTCCTAAAAAGTATATCTATTTATCGACACGGCACACTCCCACAACATTATACAGGAAAATAACAGCACTAACAAATCTTGGTGACTTAATATTATGCTCATGCAACACGTCAAATGAGTGAGTACTGGATCGTATCAAATTGCGATCACCTCTCTTTCCGTCTACATTGACAACTAGCCTCTGCCTGTGATTTCGTTCGCGTGGAATACTTTGGGCTAACGCTAACACGCAACGGAAGCTCTCAAGAGGAAAAAAAAAACCGATTTTTAAATATCGATGCTCCGCTCTTATTGATCTTACCATGATGATACCAACAAATATCCTCAACAAATGAGCTATACAATATTGAAAGAATTTTTCAGATTGGACCAGTAGTTCCTGAGATTACCCCCTACAACATCACAACGTCACAAACTTTCCCTCTTTATAATATTAGTATAGATTCCAAACGATCTCTTAGCGATAAAAAAGAATAGGAAAAGAAAGTATCGAATTTAACAGACTTGAATAAATAACATAACCTATATTATTACAATAAAGAGATTTGTATTTTTAGAGGTTATCTTTGACATCACCAATTCCTTTGTCATTATATTTTATCACGTCCGTTTTACCTCAATTCGTACAAATTCAAATAAATTGCAAGAAAAGAGAAGTATTTCATTATCTAATACATACCATTTGAATGACAAACAAAAACAAAATTAACAAAACTATAGACCTAGTAATTATTCTAAAAGGCATGTTAATGAGGATTATTACATAAGTATATTTATCTAATACAGATATTATAATATAAAAAATGGAAATGAAGAATGAACTAAATAATAGGTTAAGTTGAATCAGCGCTTTTTGATATTGACTGTAGGATATTAGTACCTAACAGTCACGTAATAGGTTACCTAATAATGTTTTATTAAAGTCACAAAATGGCCGCCATTTTGAACATGAACACTGCTAGAAAAGACTTTCATATCGAGATTAATTAATTTCTAACATACCTTTCAATTTTCCATGCATCTTGACATTTCATATTGTCAACAGAATAGCACATAACTTATTAGGAAAAAATGTCTTTATCTAAGAATGAGATATAGAATTGTAGGTACAATAAAAACTACACACGGAATTTTATTAGAGTTGATTTTATTACTATAAGTGTTTTATTTATTTCCCTCGACCAATTCTGAACTGTTTTTTTAACATACAATTCGCATATACACGAATATTTAACTCAAAAATAAATAGGTATCTAAGTTGACTTCTCATTCTTTAATATAAAATCTATTGTATTAGGTTTTTGTAGTTCGTATTAAACATAGGATTTCGACCAAAATAGGTTAATTTCTCAAGCTGTTTATAGTTAAAAAGCCATTCTTTGCCTCGATGAACAGAAAGATAAATAATTCTAATACGAATTTGTAGACAAAATCAACAAGATCACTCAAGTACGTGCTTTATACATTAGGTATACCTACGTATAAAACAGTGCAATCTACGATACAAAAAATACTAAAGCCTTTATTTTGATAAGAATTCAATTACTTATGCATTTAATTATAGACATAAAATCGTGTAACAATCTGAATATTATATCTACAAAAACGAAATATAAATAATCATATTAACTTCTAAAGAATATACTTAATAGTAGAATATACCAATCACATACGCCAAGGAAGATTCTAGAAAACATAACCTATATGCAGTTGCGCTTTAAAGTATATTTATTATCACGTAAATGGCTAGAAGTATAAATCTACAAAGAAACACAAAATGGATGCAGCGGCATTTGTTAGATATTTTATCTTTATTTCACATTTAAGCAAGATTGTAGAATTTACATCCATCCTATTTATCTAATGTATGTTTTAACATAAATCGCGATACTCTATACGATCTAACTGTATAATTATTCATATAATATTTGTAACCTTAGATATTCTGACGTACAAGAATATCAAGATTGTGGACGTAAAGAGGTACGTAATAAGTATAGAATACGCTTTTTAATGGATAAATAGACTTGCTGCAACGAATCGTTATACCCATAAATATATCTAATTGATATACATTCATCAAAATACAGTCATCTGTTTAGAAATGCCATTCGGATCAATTTCCTAGTTTCTGTTACGCTTTATTTCGACAAAGTTCCTAATCCGTGTTCGATTAGTGCGTGACCACTGTGTAACGCAACTTTTTAGTCGATAACAATTGTGTAATCGACTTAAGTGGTTAGTATTTTTATTAGACATTATCGTTTTTTATTTGATAATTATAGTATAAAACATAAAAAAATGTAAAAGCAACTATTATATTTTGTTGTCACAGACAGAATTATTCCGTATTACAGAGTAAACTGTTACATATTCATATTTTGTAAATTATACTTATAACATATTAATGCTTATTTATTGTTTTTTCTGCAACTTACGAATAACTTAATATTACCATTTTTGTTATTTTTATTAAATATAAAACATCTTTAAGACACCAATCCATATTAATTTCATACTGAGGTATTAGTAGGTTACTATTTTGATAGATATTTTATTTTCTACTTACTTTAAAAGTGTAAAAACATTCTAATACATAATTTTATATTAAAAATTAAGATATTAATTCTATTTTGGATTTTTTTTAATATCAATAATCGATGTAAATAGTAACCTCTCACATTTTTCGTTGAGAATAACATAAGTTGGCTGTGTTGCCCCATCACTAGACCCATGCTCTGGGTATCTTCGAGGACGACGTATCTATTAACTGAACGTCGATAAAATTACCTATTACGTGTGTATTATTACATTTCTTTTTGACTTAATTACATTATCTATTTGATCTATGTATCGTATGTGTTTGTGAAGAAAATTTAGCACGTTCGAGTAAACAGAAGTTTGTCTGTTCACCTGAAGTATTCCCACAGGTAAACCTTCGTTATTTTGTTTAGGTATAATTTTTTTATTACTAATCCTTCACCATGAAGTATTTCAGTGGATTTAATTATTGAGTAATAAAATTCCATAGATGTTACAACTAAAATTATTTATTTTTATTTTTGTTACCGTATTCAACATGATGGATAAGAGAGAGAGATAGCAACAATTTTAGATTGTAATTTAGATTTTATACCCGCGTCGTGATATAAATGTTAATCTGTGGCAAGGACATGTATTGTTGTAGAGTATATTTGTTTCTAAAACACAATGTATAAATACTCATTATATAATTTAAGTTAATAATTCACGGCAGATGTAAAATTTATGCGTATAAAGTGAACACAAGTGACGCCATCTATTAGCGGTCGTAGGAATAAACGGTCACCCATATTTTATTTTACAACTAAATATACCATATTTTTAGTTTATTGTCTATATTATATTATTGTTTATGGTAATCAAGATAGGTCATATTTATTTGTTATAAACCATGGTTTATTACGTCGATAAAATATCGACTTTTGAGCGAAAATCGAGCTTTAACTAATTTCTTTAGTAATGAAACCCACGCCCTTTGCCTCTTTTTAATATTAAAAAAATATTGTGTATTTTTACGTTTGTGTACTTTAATAATCATTTATATAAAGAATTGCTACTACGTCTTCATTTTTAGAATGAGAAAAGAAAAAGAAGTCCATGTTTAGGCATAAAAAATCTCGGGTGTACTCGGTATTCGGTAATAATCTAAGTTAGCACGAGTTACGTCATGGCGCAGTGTAACCAGTGTTGTAAGACATAAGTAACGAGGATATAATTTGAGTTATAAGAATTTTGAAACATTGAGTTATGTTTAAGGTGGAACATTGATGATTCTTTAGTACTACAAACTTGCGATCGATTGCGAATAAAAAATAAGTCGTTTATATTTCTTGGACTAAATACATTAAGAGTTATCATTAACATATTCATTGCTATAAACTAGTAATTTTAACAAAGAGAGGCCAGGGCTCCAGCATTAAAAAAAAATATTGAGTCGTCACGGGACGCCTGGCAGATGTGAAACATCGAAATTATTTGTATAAGTTATACGCCTAGAAGAACAGATTACGACAGGAATCAGATATGGCATAATGAAAAGAAAACATTACGAAATTGTTCCATAAAATAATGAATATTTATTTATTTTATTACATAAATATCCATTTTTACTAAATATTAAAATTTAACTACGTACAAGCACGGTGTGTTTGGCGGCATTTATCAAAGGGTGCTAGGTCGTCGATGCGTGCCGCGTAACAGTAGTAAAACAAGTGGCCAAAAAACAATTTCAAACTTATGGATAGGGTTGCAAATGTTTTTGAGTAGTTCCTTAATAGTGCAAA
This sequence comes from Antheraea mylitta, assembly GCA_014332785.1. Taxonomy (NCBI): domain Eukaryota; kingdom Metazoa; phylum Arthropoda; class Insecta; order Lepidoptera; family Saturniidae; genus Antheraea; species Antheraea mylitta. The sequence goes on along the minus strand of JACEII010000129.1, from coordinate 176,614 downwards.
GATCGCGTTTCGTGTCGCCACATCGCGCCTAGCCAACAACAACAATCGGATAAACAACAATTTACCCGCGTCAATAGATGTTTCATATAAAAAAAAAAACCTTATGAACGGCAGAATTTGAACTTCGTTCGTTACGTCACGAACGATTAAAATTGGATTTAGCGCATTTTGAAACGTACCTACTCATAATAGTTCAATTTAAAAATTTTTACAAAAAAAATTGAACCGACTTCGATATGAAAAACTTATAAAGCACTGAAAAGTGAAAAATAAATATATCATTAAATTAATCAAATTAAATAAAATATATGAATTTTTGCTCTACCTAGAGATATATTGGAAGTCGGTGCCAACCGAAATTTCAAATTTGTCCTGTAGAAAAGTATATTACATTATACATATACATATATATATATAGAGTGGACTTCGTACCTATGTAGATATGATTTTCGGCTGGCACCGACTTCCAGTATATCTCTAGGTAGAGCAAAAATTCATATATTTTATTTAATTTGATTAATTTAATGATATATTTATTTTTCACTTTTCAGTGCTTTATAAGTTTTTCATATCGAAGTCGGTTCAATTTTTTTTTGTAAAAATTTTTATTTTTCTATTTTTAGTGTATATAAATATATTTATATGGTTCTAATTAATTATAAAATAAGTTCATAACTTGACAAACAAACACCGTACTAGATCCAACTGTTCAAATTAGGTTGTTTGTGAACGAATTTCAGAACCTCATCTTGCCTAATGTCCGTTTCACGGGAATTGCCTCAACAGTCATAATCCCACATGTAAGTCCTCATCAAACGAGTCATATGTACCCAAACACAAGATAGCTGCTGTAAGCCGTTGAGGAGTTCCATTCCGATTTCTTAATTTTCATGATCAAATCAGGATTGATTAAATGATATTCTTATCACTACAACAGTTTATTCCAAGTTTTCATTAAATTTAGCTTATGGGGAAGTTCATTTATTCATATAAGCTTTATTCATCCCTTTATTTTCAACCCTTATGGTTGGATTTTTTTTTTAATTTCATGAACACCGTTCCCAGTTATCAAATTTCAAATAAAATTGTTGAAATCGGTTTCAAGTACACGAAAATACGTAGACACGAACTGGGTGAAAATCAAATAAACGATATTTAACCCTCTTAGGGGTTGAATATTTTATTCAAATTTATATGGGACCACCTTGGAGTATAGCCAAATCAAACAAAAAAAGAATCATTAAAATCGGTTCACAATTGACGGAGATATCGATTAACATACATAAAAAAAAAAAAAAAATACATACACCCGAACATATAACCTCCTCCTTTTTCGAAGTCGGTTAATAAAAAGCGTGTCAATTCATTCGATGATGTATAGTGAGTTAGTGTGGTTATGAACATTGTTACCCATCTCTATTTATGTTCATTAGAAATTAGTCTTATGTTAATTTGAAGTTTTGTTGTAGATATAAGGTGATTTATTTGTTTGTATTATAAGTACTGAGTATTATGACTGTATTATTACTTCAAAAGTACATTTATTCAGATCGTCTTTACAATTAATTTAAGGTATTCATTTTGTTTGTTGGCAGTATTGGCTTGTGTGAAACGGCATCCTTTGCGTAATAGAAATGAAAGGGACAGATGATATAACGCAATACTCTGCCTTTTTCCTTTACAGTAAAATGTCAAACCGGCATTTTTTTTTTCATTTAAACAACATTAACAAACGATTCCATTTTTATAAAACAGTATCTATACTAATATATAAAACTGAAGAGTTTGTTTATTTGTTTGTTTGTTTGGTTGAACACACTAATCTCAAGATCTACCGGTCCGATTTGAAAGTTTCTTTTAGTGTTAGATAGCTCATTTATCGAGGATAGCTATAGGCTATATATCATCACAAACCAATAGGAACTGAGCACTAATGAAGAATGTCTCAAAATCGGGCTATTTTGGACGCTTTCGCTGCGTGTTAATGTCAGTATTATATGCACTGCCATGGTAATGCGATAACATTCTGTCTCAAATATTTTCATGGTTTATTTTGTTTTCCTACTCTAAAAGTTTATTCTACGTTAGTTTTGTTTCCATATTTTTAATTATATGTGGTACGTTTATATCAAGAACATTTCTAAAGTTTATTTTGTGTTGCTATTCAAAAAGTTTAGTAGTAATAATATTCGTCCAATAAGACAGTCGAAGGAATTAATCCATACTGCCAATTCTGAAGTTGTCAATATAGGTAGTTTTCTTCTATGTGCAAGTTAATGTAAAGGTATAAGCGCCAAATCGTATACATAATATTTCATAAATTTTTATCTTCTTAATTTTCAATACCACAGAATTCATGCTCCGTGGTATTATTTTTCAGTCATTTCACTTATACACAATAAACGAACGAAATTACATAAAACGTTACCAATTTAACACAACATTTGAGACAAGTAACACAAGATTATGAATAAAATATAAAATCCACTACGTGACAGACTAAAATCCCGCTAAAAACTCCTCAAAAACTTTATTCTACGTTAGTTTTGTTCCCAATTTTTTATTTGTGATCTATTACGTATTATAAAAGTAAAGTGAGTGTATTTTATATTAAAATAAATATTTTTTGGTGAATACATACATCTGTGATGCTACAAATATCAACAATGTCTTTTTTATTCTGTCGATATGTCTGTTTTTTTTTTATATGTTCCGGGTTATCTCCGAAACGGCTGGATCTATTTGGACGGTTTTTTTTTTTTAGAAATGACTACGCTATTGATCTAGCAAGGTCTTAACAGCTTCACCGGACTACAAGTAGTATTTGTACTGGAATTTCACGGGCAAATAAGTAACTAATTAGCTGTTTTATTTTAAGCTAGCTGGTTCAGCAGACGTTGCCCGCCCTGATAATAAAACAAACTATACCTATACCTTGCCCAAGAATGATTTTATATATTGGTGAATACAACATGGAGATGGGTTCTGTTTTTGATCTTTTCGCGAAGAGACATATAGACAGACGTGGAACAGGACTTTGTCTCACACTATGTAGTGATGAACTGTTGTCCGTGCATTCGTCCGTGTGAAATTAATCAAAACTATGTTGTTTACTGTAAACATGCACGTGTGACGTGCGCTGTACTGGACTCCAAGAATAAATATAATTGAACGTCATATGTTTATATGTGATTTAAATTATAGCAAAGGTATATTAATAACTTAATTATATGGACAATATAGACATCTACATAATAAAAGATTTACACATATTGTTCGAAAATGTATAGTTTAATATTTTCATTACTTTCTTATATAATGTAAGTGAGCACTGAGAGTCATATATAGTAGTTTAAAGTTCAAGCTATGTGGCTGATGATAAATCCCATCACAATCGGTACACTGTTAGTATTCACGTATATAATGTACATGTTACCTGTTACAGTAGATGATGTGCGTGAGGTACTTACAAATATTTTTGAAAGAGTATTATTGTAATTTACACATCTAATCACAATTTTACATTTATTTAATATATTAAAAAAACGCGTGCGAAGCCGCGGGTAACAGTTAGTTATTTTATAAATATACCTCGGTTTTACCCGAGCTTGTCACCACAAATGTTAGCCGCTTTCGGACCACATTGGTATTATTTCTAATTAAACCTATGTCGTTAGATCTTTTTAGTGATTGAGTATCAAAAATAAACGACAAAATTGGTAAGAACCGAGTTTAATTTGAAACTAACGGCATGTGTTTATTTATTTACAAAAATAAACCATGTTTAGTGCTCTTTAAATGAAAAAAATAGATGTTATATCTCTGTTCTCAATACTAATTACTTTCTTTATTTTTTATTTATGAAAACGAGGCACACTTCTAAGCTCATTCGTATAACAGTTAAAGAATGCATTATTATTATTTGTTTATAGTCCGGTGAAGACCTTGCTAGGTCAGCGTAGTCAGTTCGAGGAAAATTTTTTTTTTTTAAATTGAAACAAGCCCAATCAATCAGCTCCAGAATATGTTGCTATTTTTAGTACATTTTCCTATAATGAATACACCAAGATTATTCAAATTATGCGCTAAAAGTATTAATGTTCAAGTTATTTTTTTTAAATTTTAATTACAGTTTAAAGATGTCGAAAACTCCACCAAAAAAGACCACAACACCACAGCCGACGGACGCCATTTTGACACGCAACAAATCGGCACAACAAGGCAGGCAATTACGACAAAAAGATAGAAGCATGAAGGCCATAACGCAATTGTTAAAAAGTACGTCACATAAAATCTCGACTGCAGCTAGCCAGTTGAAAAAAAACTCGGAAAAAGATAAAACTGTTACTGTCAAAAAGGGTTCCCAGAAGAGTTCCTCTACCAAGAAGGTTTTAATGACCGACGCGAACTTTTTGGAAGACAAGGAACTTCTACCGAATATATTTAAAAAGAAGAACCCTGAAAAGAAAATAACTTTGAAGCCGAAATACGAAATGAAAGTTGTCGCTAGGACAAATAAGAGGAAATTAAATACACCACATAGAGGTAATAATATATTTATAGTAAAATTATTTTTATAATCTATACTAATATTATAAAGAGGTAGTTTGTGAGTTTGTGACGTTGTGAAGTTGTAGGGGGTAATCTCAGGATCTACTGGTCAGATTTGAATAATTCTTTGAATGTTATATAGCTCATTTATCGAGAATAGGCTATATATCATCACGCTAAGACCAATAGGAGCGGAGCACTAATGAAAAATGTTTAAACATCGGGGTTTTTTCCTGTTGAGAGCTTCCGCTACGTGTGCGCTAACCCAAAGTATCTATGCCACGCGAACGAAGTCGTGGGCGGAGGCTAGTGTTGTATAATTGACAGTATTGCTAATACTTGCTGTGAGTTTTTGGTGGGATTTTAACATTAAAAACGCCAAGGTTTTTTTTTTAATTATCAGTGCGGAATAACGTCCACCGTGCCCGCTAGTGGGAAATGAAATTGGTTGTATAATATAAGCAATCGATATTAAAACTTAACCCAAGTGTAATAGGAATCAAAATATTATAGGTATATTCACCAATAAAATGATTATGAACAATCAAAAACACAACTTACATCAGTGTTTTTCAAACATTTTAGGCCATGCCCCAGCTAGCATTTCTAAAATTTTTGTGCCCCCCCCCCTCCACATGCATAATTTTTAACCTTTTTTCATCACTATAAGAAGGACAAAGTCACTCTGAGATTGTTATTAAAAGATCGTATGTAACATTTCGAAACATATAATGAAAAGTAAGTTTACTTGACTTGACGACGCTAATTACTCAGTTGATATTCTGATAACGTCAAAGGAAATTGTACCTAATAATTATTCACAGCATTTTTTTAAGAATGCGCCTTGTTTGTTAATTTTGTCGCCGATATCTAGCATTGCATTCAAATAACCCAAAAGCGAAATGGTTAAAGTCGTGTCGAGTCCATTTTTAAATTGCCCCCCTGTGGGGCGCGGGCCCCACTTTGGGAAACACTGACCTACACTATTTTCGTCAAACTCGTATTATTTTTCCTCAAGCAGAACGTAACCCAAATATACTTGTTATTTTATGCTATGCATTGTAATGTTGTTCAAGTATTTATTACGACAAATAATAACCAACGCGTTCAAAGCCGCAGGCACAGCTACTATTTTTTTTTTAATTTTATCTTTGACAACCAATCTTTCAGATTATTATTGCCATTATCGTAGTTGATAATATTACAAGCGTCGTGTGATTATTTCAATGTTCTAGCAAGATGGTGGCTCCCTTCCAGGGTGTTTGTGGCATCTCAGAATTTTATGCTCCATGGTATTATTTTCCATTCCTTCACTTATGCACAATAAACTAACTATATTACGTAAAACACCACCAAATTTACAAAATACAGAGTCAAATAACACAAGATTATGAATAAGATATAAAATCCACTACATGACAGACTAAAATCCCTCTAAAAACAACTAGTGTATTTATCAATCTTTGACCTCATGTATCCGGTTTTTGAAGTACTTTAATTGTAGTTTATCGGTTCGATAACTTGTCAAATTGCGTTTTTGAATACACTCTTATACGATAAATGTGAGTAAAACTCAACGGGCCATTTGACAGTTTATCTTATAGATAACTTTATGAAATCAATAACTGTTGGTGGTTTAACAAGTATCTCAGAAACCGGGCATTAGTCATTTAAGTAATTTACTCTAATGGTTTATATAATTTAAGTGATTTTAATTACTTATCAGAATTTATTCCATCTCCGACTCCTACCAAGACGAAAACAGACAAAAGTAGCGACAAAGAAGAGATGTACAGACCGAGTGGAATTGACAATTTGAGGGCAGAAATGAGCATAGAAGATATTATTCGGCTTAGTGAAGAGACTGATTGCTTGGATGATGAAGATTTGATGGAGATAGTGACTTGTCCGAGTCCTGTGTGGTGGGAGGATCCTCCAGATGAAAGCTATGTGGAAGGTATACCTATTTTTTGGGCAGCTAAGGGTGGGTTATGTCCGACCGCTAAGGACCAAAACCCCATGGTGCCTTAGATAATTTGGTTTGGAGCGCAGGGACTGTCTTACCAGTACTACGTCTGTTCCTCTGACTCATATTAGTCCTTCCTAAAGGGCTTCGACTGCGATTTGAGGGGTCAAGTTGGTAGACCCTTCGAAAGTGTATGCGTCTCCAATACATGGGCCTATGCAATTTAAACTGCAAGGGAACGGACATGTCAATGTTCTTCGCCTCTAGGTTCTGATGTGGAAGATATACATATCTTTTGCAGTAATTTTTATAAAGCTAAATTATTAGCATTTTGGTCAATAATTTTGGTAAATTGGTAGTAATAGGAAATTTGTCAGTGTATTCCGCAGCTATGAAGGTCTTTTTTATACTTTGTATAGCTTTAGACCATAATCCGACCTGATGTTAAACTACTATGTGGTCTAAAATGGTAAACACCCTAAACTTGAGGGACTATCTCAATTGTAGCTGCCCGAACACATCAACAAATGCTTGGCTACAGATTTTCAATATAAAGGCGTGGTATTTCGCGAGGCGGATTTAGAAAAAAATCTACCACCATGCAATTACCCTTCTAAGCTTAAAACAGGTCGTTTCGTGCTATTTTTTAACTATGCATTCCGTGATTAAAACCGAATTAACGTCACTATCCCGGGCGTCAATTATCCGACACAAAATACATATAAGAGTTGTCGAGGTACATATGTTTGGTAACGTATATGTTTCATTAACTCATATAAGTATGAATGTGTAGCTTAGTTTAGATCAGATAGGTCGCGAATTGCATGTATTAGACATCAGCTCAAGCCGAGGTGTGCCTTGCACCCTTAAGCTAGTTGCTCAAATAAAATCGGTTCAGCGCCTTAAGCGTTCGTCTTAGTAGATCGGTGAAGCTGTTAAGACCTTGCTAGGTCAATAGCGTAGTCAGTTTGATAAAAAAAGACCTCACATTCGTTCACTGTTCAGTCTACCTAAATAAGTTTTCGTATTAATAAGTGTTTTATAAGATTATATTATAATAAACTTATAATGTATATTCATTGGATGTCGATTGTTCCAGAACCAATTTTCATGTACATACCCACTAACACTAAAAAGGATGGAAATGATTCTGTTTTAAATAAACCAACAGAGACAAAACGCAAGACTGAAGAAGACGGCGATACATTCGATGTAGTTGTAAAAATAAACGACACACGGATATTAGAAAAGAGAAGTAAATTAGAAAAAATATTAGGCAACATTAAAAGTAAGTTAACCGCTTCTAAAGATTGTGATAAATCTGATCGGCCAATTAACGAAATTACTAATAAGAATGACTCGAACAAAGTAACAATAAATTCCGAAGGTAATGAATATGATGTTATGCTTTCGGATATAAGTATAAATGGAGAGGAATTATTAAAGGAATTAGAAAATATGGATATACCTATAGAGGGTGATACAAATAGTATTGATAATATATCAGATAATAAGCTCTCCAATGAGAATAGTAATAGTATTGTTAAAATGAAGTTAATAGATAAACTTAATAATGAAACAAGACTGACTGATACAGATAAGGATATAGCAAAAACATCACAATTAGAAAAGAATCCCTTAAGAAGACTGAACATGGAATCATCAAACGTTTCGGAAGACGCTGCGACAAGCTCTGAATTAGATAGTACATCGGATTCAAACATACAATATCTTGATGAAGATGAAAATGATATTGCAATTATCGATTCAAAATCAACAATCGATGATAAATTCGATGCAAAAACGAAAGATCCTTCTGTAAAAGATACGCAGTTTTTTCTAGACGATGACAAAAAGAAATTAATAACAGTTTCGACTGACACCGAAGCGATGACTGATTTCGAAAGTTACATTGACAAATCAGACTTTATAACAGTATATAAGATAATGTCTCAAAAATATTCAGACGAAGAGAATGGAGTTAACAGGGATAACACACAACCAAATACCAAAGATAATAACAATAAAAACAGTTCAACACTAAAACACAATAAACTAAATTTATTTTTTAAAAAGCGCAAAAGTAATGTAAAACTTTCCAAAAGAATAGTCAAAAAACCAAAAGTCGATGCGAATTCAGTATGTGATTCTTGTAAGGGTAGCTCTTTTATACCAATACCAGATAGCAATAAAAAGCTTTGTTTGCAATGTTCATCAATTTATGATGAAAATTGCACTTTCTGCACCACGAACGATAGTGAAGAAAAGTGTACTTGTGAAGTGAAAAACAAGAACTCAAAACTGGCTTATTCATGTAATGATTGTGAATTTATTGCGAGCACTTTACTTGAAGCGCGTAGGCATCTCAAAGATTCCCACAATAACGAAATAGTACGACGTGCATGGAACAAATGCTTTACTTTAATAAATAACGATTAATTGGGTTGTGATTTTCATTAAACAACATGATTCGCCATTTTTAAACTACGCAGAACAAGGGTATAATTTAATGTCAAATGACGACACTATAGCCGTTGTCTATGAAAACAAAATGGCGTCATTTCCTATAAACCTATGTTTCAAAAACGAAACGTCAAATTGCATTGCTGTCATTTACGCGAAGGCCATCTTTATGGTGCTGTAGAATTTTCAAGATTTTCAACGTGAAGGATTTTCTATGGCTCTGAACTAAAAGGTGTAATACGAGCTTTAAATAAATTGTTCTTTTTCCATACGTTTGTCTTCATTTTTTTTTATTTAATTTCATGTTTCGTATTTGGCCACGACGTAAGCTGATGTTAAATGACTTCATGGCGTAAGACAGTATACAGAAAACCTAAAGGGGAGAACTGGATCTCAGATGCAGCCTCAAGCCTGTCAGGATCTTAAATCGACAAATTTTTAACTTCAGGGTGGTATGTAGTCACGAGGATTTAGAAAAGAAATGAGATGTCATGGGATGCCTGGCAGATGTGAAACATTGAAATTGTTTTGTATAAGTTATATCCATAAAAGAACATATTACGGCAGGAATCAGTTATGGCATAATAAAAAGATAAACCATTACAAATTTATTCCATAAAATAGTGACTTTTATTTATTTTATTGGAATAAATATTCATTTTCATTAAATACAAAAATTCAACTAGGCGCAGACTCGATGTGTTTGGCGGCATTTATCAAAGGGCGCTAGATCATCGGCGCGTGCCGCGTAACATACCTAACTAGTGGCTGACAAGAGTTTGAATCTTATGTCTATACAGTTAGGGTTGCAAATGTTTTTGAGAATTTCGTTAATAGTGCAATGTTCGTGTTTTGCGTCGCCACGCCAACAATCAGGTTTACCCTCTGCCTATAGATGTTTCATATCAAAGTCCTACCACCATGCTCTGTGGTTTCAGCACTATGTTTTCCTTCACAGAAGACTCCGATTTAGTTGCTAGGATTCGAACTTACGTCCATCGAGGCCGTGTACGAAAACGTTATCCACCAAGCCATCGTTGCTTAACCAACACCCAGACGTTTTTATAAATAAATTTTCAGTTTGTAGGTACTTACCAGATGGACTTCCATTAAACCGTACACAATATTGAGTGCACATCACTAAATAAACTTATCTATTTTCCTCCCACATATATGTCATTTTATGTATTACTAGCCACTGCCTGCGACTTTGTTTGCGTGGAATAGTTACTTTGGGCTAATGTTAACACGCAGCGAAAGCTCTCAAAAGGAAAAAAAAACGATTTTTAAACATTCTTCACTTGTGCTCCGCTCTTATTGGTCTTAGCGTGATGATATATAGCCTATAACTATCCTTGATAAATGAGTTATTTAACATTGGAAGATTTTTTTTAATCGGACCAGTAGTTCCTGGGATTACCCCCTACAACTTCACAAACTTTACTTCTTTATAGTATTAGTATAGATTAATTAGTTTTTTTTATATCAAAGGAGGCAAACGAACTGGTGGGTCACGTGATGTTAAGTGATCACCACCGTCCATAGACACTAGCGACATCAGGGACGTCGCAAGTGCGTTGCCAGCCTGTATATGGGAGAAGGGGAGGGGAAGGAAAGGGAAAGAAGGAAAAAGGAAGGGACGTGGGCCTCCGGTTCTCTCACTGACCGAACGAAACACAACAATGCAAGCACTGTTATTTCACGTCGGTTATCTGTGAGAGAGGGGTGGTACTACCCCGGAGGAGCCGACCCATTCATGCTGAAACCAAAAATAACTTCAGTGGGGCTCTACCACCTACAAATTTTTATTATTATTATTTAGTTATTAACAGTAATGGGACTTTCCATGTGTCAACAACGCAATGGCAATTTGTCTGTTCTTTGTTATTTGTGGAAGGGATTTGTGCATTTTTAATTAGCCATATAAGACTTTGTTAATGTGTTGGTTAGCCTCATTTTTATTAACCGATTTCGAAAATGGAGGAGGTTCTATGTTCGGTTGTATGTATTTTTTTTTAATGTATGTTAATCGATATCTCCGTCAATTGAGAATCGATTTTAATGATTCTTCTTTTGTTTGATTCAGCTATACACAGAGGTGGTCCCATATAAAATATATATAAATAAATTAATAAAGAAATATTTTAATTAATTATGAAATAAGTAAGGTTTACTCTATTTAAGAATCTTAATCTATTAATCCTCCCGCAACGCTTACGCTCTTACTTTGATCATAGCTGCGATCTTTTTGATAACAGTTGTATTTTATGTGAAGTGAACAACAAATAAAGGTGAAGATCTGAAACTTGTTCATAGTGATGGTAATCTCGTCTAGCTAGTAGATTACCTATATATAAGCGGCTAACTGTATACCTGTAATGTTTATAATAATACCGAAAGGTCTGAACAATAACCAAAGATATAAAGAAAAATATAAAGTGGCTTACCACCATACTTCTAGATATTTTTCTAGTACATGACATTGATTTAATTTGATATAGAAGTAATTGTTGTTCAGAAGTTCATAACTTAACAAACAAACATGATATTACACCGTACTAGATGCAACTGGTCAAATTAGGTTGGTTGTGAACGAATTTCAGAACCTCATCTTTCCTAATGTCCGCTTCACGGGAATTGCGTCAACAGTCATAACCCTACATGTAATTCCTCGTCAAAACGAGTAATATGTACCCAAACACAAGATAGCTGCTATAAGCCGTTGAGGAGTTCCATTCCAATTTCTCTATTTTCATGATCAAATCAGGATTGAAATGATATTCTTATCACTACAACAGGTTGTGCTAACTTTTCATTAAAATTAGCTTATGGGGATATTCATTTATTCATCCCTTTATTTTCAACCCTTACGGTTGTTTTTTTTTATTTAAAGAACACCATTCCCAGGTTTCGGTGATTCAAATAAAATTGTTAATTCGGTATCAAGTACACGAAAATACGTAGAAACGAACTGGGTGAAAATCGAATAAACGATATTTCACCCCCTTAGGGGTTCACCACCTCTAAGTATAGCAGAATCAAATAAAAAAAGAATCATTAAATTCGGTTCTCAATTGACGGATATATCGATTAACATACATAAAAAAAATACATACAACCGAACAGAGAACCTCCTCCTTTTTCGAAGTCGGTTAAATATATTTATTTTTCACTTTCTAGTGCTTTATAAGTTTTTGATATCGAAGTCGGTTTAATTTTTTTGTAATTTTTTTTTATTACATGTATTTTTACAGGATATATTCCAGAAACTTAAAAAAATAGGTGGTACCTATATGGGATATGAATAGGAAAATAATAAGTAATAGACAGAAAGATATATTTAATTGCCATACGTACATATCATTAATTATTACTTATATACATGTCTATTGTGACACATGTGTGAATATAATATCTTAATGAGTTCAACGTCGCAAGCCGCGAGGTCACTCCTGTGTCCTATACTTAGGGTTCTTTGCCACAGGTGATCCTGAAAATTATTATAATGACACTTTTATTGGCTTCATAAAGTAGTGATTGATCCTTCTTGACCAATTTGATAACGAACAAGGGAAAAACTACATTAATACGCAAAAAGATATTCAGTAAATATTTAGCAGACTCTTCTTCGAGGGAAGGCTTACTCCAAGAACCGACAACAGATTGTAAAGTGTTAATATGTATATAGCATCTGTGTCAAAGCTTGGAGCTATAACCAGACTACATAATTTAAAACGGACACCTTGAAGTTAGGAGTTCCATTACATACACCATAAAATACTAATATTATTAATTTTTTATCTTTAACACTATTTAAAATTATTAATTCTCTTTTTAAGTGGGTAGTTTCTGTTTTACAAATAATCTTGTAATGATTTCAATGTTCCAATAAAATCGTAAAAATCTTAGTTGATGTCCCTGAATTATTAATTTTCCTTTTTTGTCTCAAGTCCCTAAAGTGACGTCAATGTAATCGAATTTTGCATGTTCTTGCTGTGATATAGAGTAATTGTAGAAAATAGTCGAAAATTATCAAGCTATGAAATTTTATTACGAGTCAGCATCATCGTCTGTGTCACCTCTGCAGCCCGGCTCGAAGGACCGATTCATAAAAATAGAGAAACACTCGAGGAGGAAAGCTTCCCATCAGGTATTATTGTGAGGATATTAGAACCCGTACTAAGGAAGACTCACTTGAATTGGCTGGACCGTATGGGACGTCACTGAACAATCCCCACACATATAGTTCGCAGGAGCATGTGTGGCGCTCTCGAAACAGTATGACAATCTTCTACCATCCTGATCAGAGAACCAGGCGGATTCTGGCAATTTTTCCAAGTATCGTTCCTTACCTATGTATCGATAAGACAGAGTGTAGAGAATAACTTCAATAAGTAGCTTAAATCTTCGAAATACCACCTATCACAAGATAAAAAGGCTTCACTCTATGACTTCTGATGTACCTTAATTTAGACTAATTGATGCCACTATTCGGCCTAACATAACTTTCAAAGTGAAATAGAAATGTTATGGTAGAGGCAGAAAGCGAGATAGAAATATTTTTTATGCACGTACATGTTGGTATGGACATGTAAACGTTACTTAGAAATAACGTCATATCTAATATAATATACATTAATTATATATATAATAGGTCTTTACCTATGAAATTGCCGTTCTGCAGTACTGGCCATTTGCAATCAAAATAATTTTTTTTGGCTAAGAATTCTAATTTCAAATTAATTTTATTTTAAAAACATGGAATTCTTTTTCCAATAGTAATCATTTGTTTGTTGATTAGTATTAAATTTTCATCGCATTTCAATCGTTCTTGTCATCATGGATACGTTAAAAATTCAAGTAATTATGGTATATGAGTACCGTCGTGGCAGCAACGCGGCACAAGCGGCACGCAACATCACGACGTTTACGGAGCCTAACACTACAAACCAACGCACCACCTCTTACTGGTTTGCTCGCTTCCGTTCTGGGAATTTCGACCTGAAAAATGAACCTCGCGGTCGTCTTAAGAGTTTGGACGACAATGACGAATTAAAGGCGATTGTGGAAGCTGATGATACACAATCTACGGCTGAATTAGCAGCAGCTTTCGACGTTAACGTCAAAATTATATTGTTCCATTTGCGTCAAATTGGCAAGGGAAAAAAGCCGAGGTGTGCCGTGCACCCTTGAGCTAGTTGCCCAAAAAAAAAATCGGTCGAGTGCCTTAAGCGCTCGCCCTAGTAGTCCGGTGAAACTGTAAAGGCCTTGCAAGGCAAATAGCGTGGTTGCATCGAAAAAAAAAAACTTTTTAAAGCAAGTATTTAACTTTTATGTAAAATCACCGATAGTGTTTTTAGATTATTATTATTTTAATTTTTTGAAGTGCCTTACATATCTTGTTAACATATTCTTGTTAATGAAAAGTTGCTTTATTGCATTAGTAAGCAATTAAATATCATATGATTCGGTACATAGGTAAAATTCAATGGTTCAAACGGCAGGTTATCTCCTTTTGCTTTGAACGTTAGTTTTTTTTAATATTTACCTTTTTTTTATTATTGTTATTTTATTCTGCAGACTCTTGGTCCGCACTTTTTTTTGCTTACATGTAGTATTTTGTATACGTAAAAATCGTATCCGTGAGCGTATATATATATATATACGAGATAAATATTATTGAAGCACGACATAGTGACTGCACTATGCCTGATGTTAAGCATAGTACAATCCAAAAACATCGGCAACCACCGAGAGACAAATTATCCATCGCGGTCGCCGCTGTCATGCCGGCCATAATGACGAAAGTCACCCGGTACTGAATATGCACAACTGATCCCGAAACGCGACGCGCAGATGCCAGTTACTATGACGGGCTTTTTCGCCATATATGGTGGTTGCGACCCAGTCGGGCTGTAAAACCCTACCACTCCGTTATCGCCGTTGCCTCGTTCGTTATTCAGCAGGGTGCACCACGTGCAGGTGAGGTTGACTTGGGTGTCTCAAGTCTTAAGATGTTACTTGACACCCCTTACAACCCCATTTTTTTAATTAGTAATTTGTTAAATATTAACTGTTCAATTATTATTAATATATAAAAAAAAACCTTTCTCCACATGTTTCCAGTTGACAGTAATGTAATTATCCCGGTCATATCTATTTGACATCATGGGTATACCTAGAACACGTAGCAGCATGTTCAAAACGTGTGCGGTGTGTCCCGGCGCACCATTGATCATTGAGGCCATCGATATGGTCTGATCGAAGGAAAATATAGCTTTAGGCGATGTTACTTTTCAAACCATTTGGAGTTTAAAATCCATTTTTTGTTATTGAAGTTATACTTCTTTTGGCGCGTTAGGGAAAAATGATTAGAGTAAATTTTAAGGATGCGCGCGCACACCGTCATGAAAAACCGACACCTTAAAGTTAGCTATAGTCAACATTTTGTTTCTTTGTATTTGTTGTTTGTATTTCTTTGTATTAAAACTTCCAATGTATTAAATACCTTTTTTCTATTGTTAGTGTCGTTTTTTCTACAAACGTAGAATAAGGCGAAAGATAAAATGTTTGAAACCCGATTAGGCCTCCCACGGCAACGGTTCATGCCTAGGTTCGATCCCTCGCTAGGGAGCCCTTGAGTGCGTTGCTTGTGCGATACGTTGACACAAAATATCCATAACTGCTACAACACTACACGATCACCCCCACAAACCTGCACGCCTACACGCCTACACATGAAAGTAAAAGGGTTTACTTTTTTTTCCCTTATCGAACTGAAAAACTCTCAATTTTCCGATAATAAATATATGGAGGAGTTGTTAAGGCGTGTATACTTGGTACACATATACGTTTCAACAACTCATACATATATGAATAGTTAGCTAGGTTAGCTAAGATAGGCCGCGATTTTGCATGCAACAGACAACAGCCAAGCCGAGGTGTGCCGTGCACCCTTGAGCTGGTTGCCAAAATAAAATCGGCTGAGTGCCTTAAGCGCTCGCCAGTAGTCCGGTTAAGACCTTGCTGGGTCAATAGCGTAGTCATTTCGAAAAAAAAAAAATGTTTGAAAAGATTTTTATCTTGTTACGCCAAAGAAGTATAACTTCTAACGCGTGCACATAAGTACACACACACTGTTTTTTTTTATGTCATAGGTAGGCAAACGAACAAGTGGGTCACCTGATGTTAGATGATCACCGCCGTCCATAGACACTAGCAACACCAGGGGGAAGCAAGTGCGTTGTGAGATTGTGTTTGTTACTTCACGTCGGTTTTCTATGA
This sequence comes from Antheraea mylitta, assembly GCA_014332785.1. NCBI lineage: Eukaryota > Metazoa > Arthropoda > Insecta > Lepidoptera > Saturniidae > Antheraea > Antheraea mylitta. The sequence goes on along the minus strand of JACEII010000129.1, from coordinate 160,350 downwards.
GAGGGTGGTAAAGGGGGCGAGCCGACCCATCCATGCATCAGCGTGGCTCTACCACCTACAAGATGGATGTATGTTACCAGAAAGGATAAGATTAGGAATGCAAATATCGAGATTGTAAATAACGCCAGGGACAGAGAAGTTGAGGAGTAATATGATATAATGTTATGGACATATCTTGAGGAGAGATGAAGAAGGTATACATAGATTGTGTGGAGATTAATATATAATAGGTGTAAGTATTGAGATGACATCTGATAGGGAAAGGTGGACGAGAAGAGCATGCACTCTGTTCAGGTGGGATAAGGGTGACAAGGTAATAATGAATTGATAACAATATGAATTTGTAGGGAACATGCCACTGTGACTTGTAGCTACGCCCTGCTTACCTGATTTCCTTCCTTGAATCCCAGTTCTGGTGACTCCTCACCTTCGCTAGCAAACCAAAGCAGGTTTTTCGGTTTTAATATTGAATCCGTTACCACCTCTTGGAAGACGACACAACTGGACAACTCTATAGTAGTCATTGCATACGTGAGAGCCGTGTGAAATGGGCTATACCCTTGAATAGAACGAATTCTATTTCAAAATCAAAATTACTTTGTTCAATTTAGATCTTCAGAAGGCGCTTGTGAACGTCAAAGCTACCCGGTTCGGTAACAACCCAGTCATCGAGAAGGACCGGAAAGAAACTCGGCCTGATTTATATTTCCATGATACATATTTTTACAAAAATGGATAGTTAGTAGTTACATTCGTATTTGATGGATACACAGAGATTTTTTTTGTATCATAAGAGGCCAACGAACAGGTGGATCACCCGGTATTAGGCGATCACCGCCGTTCATAGACATTAGCAACACCAAGAGAGTCGCAAGTGCGTTGCCAGCCTGTTTTTAGGGGAAAGGAAGAGAGGGGAGGGGATGGAGAGAGAGGGGGACATACGCTTCCGGCGCTCTCACTGACCAAACGAAACGCAACAATGCTTACTGTTACTTCACGTCGGTTTTCTGTGGGTCAGGTTGTACGACCTCGGACGAGCGTGGCTCTACCACTACAAAAGATTGGCCCATTGTCATCATGAATAGTGACGATGGAGTGATTAAAGTGATTAGAACATAGACGATCTGCTTACTGAAGGTCGTGTAGCTTGTATTCAGCTAAACAGAAGGAAACCCCAAAGCGAGTTGACATCAGACAAGCGACCGGCCATGAAAGTTTAAACCAAATTTAAATTACAATATGTTGAAAAGAAACACCTTATAGCAAACCTAATCAGATAAGATAAATACACAAATGAAGAGAACTATATCTCAGTTCGTTATTTTTAAGTAATATTTTCGATATTAAACATAAACTAAAAAAAAAACTGATTGTTGTTTGAAATTCTCTTCCAATGTGTAAATAATAATTTATTCAATTTAATAACTTTGGAATAAACCTCTTATGTTATTATTGAATTAGTGACAATATTTCTTATAATAATCTAATACATTTCATTAAACGAGCAATTCTTATATATTTTTATATATTCAGGATCTTCGAAACGGCGTCAGCGATTTTTATGAAATTTAGTATGTAGGTGGTTTCGGGAACCCAAAATTGATATAGCTAGATTTCATTCATAGAAAACGTTTTTTTATCTTAGTTTTCAGGCAATGAAAAAATATAGCTAGAATAGAAAGGTAAATTTCGCCGCCGCTGCCTAAATAAAAATAGCTCATATAGAAATCGGCTGGTTAGAAAATCCGTCTAACCCCAGTTCGAATCCGAGTGACAGTAAAAGAGACCTTTTTTAATATATATTTTTTAAATGAAAAATGCTATTTTTGTGGGGCAAACCTAACAGTTTATTTTAATTCAAAAATATTTTTTAAAGAACCGAGCCAGGATATTTCTAGGATACGTCTAGGTAATTTACAAGTTTCCCGATGTACAAATGCAACGTGACTTAAGTTGACGTCCCAAAACTTGAAAATATACTTACTCAATCGTTCTTCAAGCCCATACATAATTAGTCCAAGCGGCCATATTTTATCTTTATAAAACTCTTCATTGTCGGAACTCATATGGACAGCGCCGGCTGAAAACCGCCTCGTTTCGAACGTCGGACGTTGAGATAGTGTTCCGCATTCAGTGTGGTAATGGGCATTTATGAAGTTCCTATCCTTAGGACTGATTAGTGTAGGTCGAGAAGGATCTTCGTCCTGTAAAAAGAGATAATAAACATTAAATTTAATGGCAACTCGAGCCGGCTTCACACTATTGCAATATGGCAACATTGGTTTCCAAGTAGTTTTGACACATAGAAATCCAATATGGAGAGCAACTATGTATAAGAAAATGTTCGTCAAAATGCGTTAAATTAGAGTAGAAATGAGGTTCATTATTGAGAAATCCAATATGGAGAGCAACTATGTATAAGAAAATGTTCGTCAAAATGCGTTAAATTAGAGTAGAAATGAGGTTCATTATTGTTCAATTATTTCAACAAGTCTTATAAAAGTAAGCCATGATATAACGTCAGCGAATAATCAGTACCAGCTTTTCTCTTCAAACAGAGCTCGCTCGCTTATCCACATATCATGCCGCCGTGGACAATTTTTCAACATGACCCACATTCACATAGTTCTTACCTGCGTCCTCCATAACTACTACTTTTTTGTTTGAGTCTATGGCCTGTGTCAAAAAATTCGACAATTACGATTCGAATATCCAATCTATTTTTTTTAACACTCTGATATTGACAGTATATGCAAGTCAAGAAAGTTTTTTTATCTCTATTTTTGGCATCCAATCTTTCAGATGATTACTGTCATTGTCGTGTAGTTAATATTATTACAAGCGTCGTGTGTTTATTTCAATATTCAAACAAGATGGTGGCTCCCTTGTTCGACCTTTCAGGGAGTTTTTGTGGCATCTCAGAATTGCAATCTTCGTGGTATTATTTTCCATTCACTTCACTTATACACAATAAACTAACTATATTACGTAAAACACCTCCAAATTTACAAAATATAGAGTCAAATAACACAAGGTTATGAATAAAGTATAAAATCCACTACATGACAGACTAAAATCCCGCAAAAACTCTCAAGAAAGTTTGTTAAGTTACAAAATATTTTGTTTTGTTGACGTCATTTTAAAACTATGATAACTTCAAACGTATTCATTGAAATATGCTGTAAATGGTATACCAGATGAAAGTTTAAACACTTGTAATATTCTAGGATGACACTTCATGGTCACATTTAACATATAAAATAGTAATATTGAAACAAATACTAATAGACAACAAAGAAAATATAAATTAAAGTTTGTTCTAAGACTTTCAAAAGTATAAACTAAATTTAGGTACAATGGTCGGTGTCGAAAGCTACAATAGACGACCCTGAGTTAACAACTTTCGATAACAAAACGAACAATAAATCCTTTTGTTTATTCCTGACGTTCCCACGTTTCCTTTCAAATGAAAGTGAAATCACCCGACGGTCATTGTTGACACGACTGTGCTTTAACATAGACGCGTACAGGATTGTTTATAATTCTTGTATTTTTCTAGATAATAGGTCAAATACTAAGCACCTATTCTTTTTAATTGATTTAGAACGTGAATCGAGTGCACTCTGCTGCCCATAAATATTGCTACTGTATAAACAGCCACCTAGTATAATTTAAACATTCTTAGTAATTAGAAGTGAAATGGATAGTCACCTGTTCTTTAAATTTCTTTATCAAATCGTAACTATTTATAGATTTCGCTGTAAAAGAAAAACCAATTAATTATTCATTTGCATCAAAAAGTAAATCAGTATTGGTTATTATAAAACATATCTGTCATTCAGCAAAATAAATAACTTCATTTTACTCGAAATATCAACGACCGTTAAATCATTTAAATGTTGTTCATATAGGGTATATATTGTAGGTGGTAGAGCCCCGCTGAATCTATTTTTGATTTCAGCATGAATGGGTCGGCTCCTCCGGGGTAGTACCACCCTTCTCACAGATAACCGACATGAAATAACAGTGCTTGCATTGTTGTGTTTCGTTCGGTCAGTGAGAAAGCCGGAGGCCCACGTCCCTTCCTCTTTCCCTTTCCTTCCCCTCCCCCTTCTCCCATATACAGGCAGGCAACGCACTTGCGACTTCCCTGATGTCGCTAGTGTCTATGGACGGTGGTGATCACTTAACATCACGTGACCCACCAGTTCGTTTGCCTCCTTTGATATAAAAAAAAATATATATAAAAATACTAAAATCGCTAATAAAAATAGGAGAGTGGGGTTACGAAGGTGAAAATTTGGAGATATCGATTTTTTATGGAAAACAAATTTAAAAAAAAAATGTGGATAGGAATACACTAATCACCTAGATGTATAAAATATACTTTATGACCTATTCTCATACCTGCCAAATAAAAATCGGTCCAGCCGTTTCAGAGAAATTCAACCACAAACACCGTGATATGACATTTTTATATATAAGACTAGCGGTCCCAGCAGACGCATCGATAATATAAAAATCCTAATAGTCAACAGTATCGCCACCTAACGGGTCCAATTGTGAATCTGTGGGGTGTAAGGGGTGTCGAGTAACATCTTAACACTTGAGACACCCAAGCCAACCTCACCTGCACGTGGTGCACCCTGCTGATCAACGAACGAGGCAATGGCGATAGCGGGATGGTAGGGTTTTACAGCCCGACTGGGTCGCAACCACCATGTACATGGCGAAAAAGCCCGTCATAGTGACTCGCTTTTGCGCGTCGCGTTTCGGGATCAGCCTGTGCATATCCAGTACCAGGTGACTTTCGTCATTATGGCCGGCATGACAGCGGCGACCGACGATGGATGATCTGTCTCTCGGTGGTCGCCACTGTTTTTGGATTGTACTATGTTTACCATCAGGTATAGTGCAGTCACTTTGTCGTGCTGCAATAAAAAAAAAACTAAACCATTCTTGGATCCACTGGAATACACACACAAAATTTCATCAAAATCGGTCCAACCGTTAAGGAGTTCGGTGACATACACACGTACGATTTCTAGAGGCAAATAACACAATATCCCGCTAAAAAGTTAAATTGATATAATCTTTTGAACAGGCTCTGATAGTTTCATATCTAGACCGCCATAGGACAGAAACAAAGAAATTTTTGTAGGTAGTAGAACCACGCTGAAGCTAAGCCACGGTTTCGGCATGAATGGGTTGACTCATCCAGGCTAGTAACACCCTCTCACAGAAAATCGACGTGAAGTAACAGTGCTTGCTTGCATCGTTGCTTTTCGTTCGGTCAGTGAGAGCGTCGGAGGTCCACATCCCCTCCTCCCTCCTTTTCCTCTTCTCCCTTTCACACAACACAGGATGGCAACACACTTGCGACTCCTCTGGTGTTGCTAGTGTCTATGGACGGTGGTGGTCACTTAACGTCAGGTGACCGGCCTGTTCGTTTGCCTCCTATGATAAAAAAAATGATCTTTTGAAGTCTCTGTATATCTCATATATTAACCGCCACATGACAGATACAAAAAAGTGTAAAGAGGCCGTTATAAGGAAAACTAGTTGTTGTTACATTAAATAAAATTACGCTGAAAAACGATTGCTATTGTAATATATACCAGAAGTTTTTGGCGGGATTTTAGTCTGTCATGTAGTGGATTTTATATTTTATTCATAATCTTGTGTTATTTGTCTCTATATTTTGTAAATTTGTTGGTGTTTTACGTAATATATTAAATTTATTGTGCACAAGTGAATGGAAAATAATACTACGAAGCATGAAATTCTGAGATGCCACAAAAACTCCCTGCAAGGTTTTAACAAGGGGTCCACCATCTTGTTAGCATATTGATTCACACGATTAATATTGAAATAATCGTACAACGCTTGTAATATTATTGACTACGCGACAATGGCAGTAATAATCTGAAAGATTGATCGCCAAAAATAAAGTTAAAAAAAAATACGTACCAGTATTTTCAACACTCGCCCTGAGCATATCGACAACGATCCGAGTTATTTCTTTCCCATTTATACATTTGTAGCCTATTGGCATTTCCTGATTAAAATTTAAATTCGTTTTTAAAATAAAAGTAAATAAAAATATTTGTGTAAAATACCAGATTATACCATACTAGCTTCTGCCCACGACTTCGTTCGCGTGGTACAGATACTTGGGGCTAACGCTAACACGCAGCGGAAGCTTTCACGAGGAAAAAAAAAGATTTTTTAACATTCTTCATTGGTGCTCCGCTTCTATTGGTCTTAGCGTGATGATATATAGCCTATAACCATCCTCGATAGATGAGCTAACACTGAAATAATTTATCAAATCGGACCAGTAGTTCTTGAGATTACCCCCTACAACCTCATAAACTTTACCTCTTTATAATATTAGTATAGACTTGGCATTATTGCCTTTAAATCTGTGCATTCCTATGCTTTTAATTTATTGTAGATGGTAGAGCCACGCCGAAGGTATTACTGGCTTCAGCATGAATGGGTCGGCTCGCCACCCTCTCACAGAAAACCGACGTGAAGTAACAGTGCTTGCATTGTTGCGTTTCGTTCGGTCAGTGAAAGCGCCGGACACCCACCTCTCCTCTTCCCTTCCCCCACAGCCTGGTAACACACTTGTGCCTCGCTTGGTGTTGCAAGTGTCTATGGACATTGGTGATCACTTAACATCACTTGACCCACCTATTCGTTTACCTCTTATAATATAAAAAAATGTACATAGAAAAGTAGCTTATTTAAAAAGTCTGGTAAACAAGACGACCAACACTATTATCGATATTTAAGTACTAAAAATAACGCAAATATGGCGATAAAAGTAATCATTCAAGCTAGAGATTCGCAGACTTTTTTCTCATAGACCAATTTCACAATGTAGCCGGTTCCGATGGACCCAGTGTTAGTAGATACATCTCTATAAAAAGTGTAGTACAGCACTAATATGTTTTGTGTCTGTGGTAGATGAGTTTGCATAATATTTAAAAAAAATACAAGAACATGTAACTATGGCGTCTGGTAAAATATAATGTGTGTGTATTTAAAATAAAACAAGTTAATTATAATAAAAGGTTTATATTTACACAAAGCATTCCCTATACCCTTCACCCAGTGCTGCTACATTTCTACCATATCCCCAAATCTCAACAAAAATATGAAAAGTAGATCTATGGAAATTTACAAGTCTTGACACGTTGTTCTGAACATACAATATGCAAATATTTACAACAGTCGCCGAGGTTCTCAAAATACTATCTGCCTACATCGATAGGTGATGTCAAGCCAAAATTTTATTCTTCACTATCGAAAGCAGATCAGTTTTCATGGAACTCTTTTGTGAACCCCCATTTTTTTTGTCACGTTAACATAGAGCCCCGTCGACCCTCCCGTGGACCCATGTACCGCTTTAGGAACTAAGTATTCAAGTCCTATTTTGTAATGGAGTTCGATTTATTACAATCCTCATCAATTTTTTTGACCGCTCTGAATATAGCCGTAAGTTCGGGCTTGCGCATAATATAATTAAAAGATAAATAAAAAAAAAATAAAGTCATCATGGGACGCCTGGCGGTTGTGAAACATCGAAATTGTTCGAATCGAACAAATCTCAAATTCTCGAATTTTCAATTTACACTATACGTATTCAAGCTCAGTGCGTTAAGAGAGGTTACGTGGGAATTGGAGCAGAGAAGAAAGTATTAGAGAGGGTTAAGGATGGAGAGGTGGGGGCGGGACCTGGCGGACGCGCAGTACGGTCGATATATTATCGACGCCGTCCGCCCGATCCTTTTTTTTTTATTAACATGGGGAAATCCCTAACGGATACGCTACCCTCCCGGGGGAGAGGGTAGGTTATGTCCGATTCGCACGGACTAAAACCCCACGGTGTACCGTCCGCCGCATGGTAGGGGCAGCCAGGGATCGAGCATGCTCACTGATCTGATAAACTGCACCTGCGGCAGCCTGGCGAATGAACGCCAGGCTTCACCCTACTATACAGAGGCTACTGGGTACACGACCAGCAGCCTCCCCTCGTCAGCCTCACCCGTGCTACGAGGAGATGGGGGGCCCCGCCCCATCCCCTCAGGTTTGGCGACGGTTTTGGGAGAGACGGGCATTACGCCTCGCCCCTCCCGCTGCTCTTCTTTGGCGGAGAGGACCACTTCTGGGATCGACCTCCCGGGCCCTCTCCGCCGCCTCCTTCTGTGAGATGACGATCTCGCAGAAGGAGGCCACAGCAGCCCAGACGTCCTCGCTGCCGAGCATGGCCGAAACCACGCCCGGCAGCGAGAGATCGTCCCCCACCGCCGCAACCAGGGCGCGGCGCTGATCGCCCCACGCGGCGCACTCCAAGAGAGTGTGCTGCGCGGTGTCCGTCTCAGCGCCGCACTCGTGGCATGCGGCGGTGGTCTCCCTGCGCGCTATCCGGTGCAAGTACCAACCGAAGCATCCGTGCCCGGTCAGCACCTGCACCAGACGGTACGTCAGGGAGCCCCAGCCCCTATTCACCCAGGCCGACAGGACCGGGCGGATAGCGTCTATGGTAAATCTTCCGTAACGCTCATCCGCCAGGTGTCGGCCCCACCTCTCTATTTGCTCGCTGCGGGCTGTAGCGATCGGGCAGCGATCTCCCTGGGCGCCGGAGGTCTACCTCGGCATTTTCCTGCCGCCGCGTAATTGTACACGGCGGCAAGAGTTTCCGCCTCCAGCTCCCAGGGTAGAGAGCCCGCGAGCACCATGGCCGCCACCGAGGACACCGTGCGGTACCCGCGGATCTCTCTCAACGCCACTGTGCGCTGCGCTTTGCGCAGGACGCGAACGTTCGTGGCGCTGAGGGAGTCCGCCCACACCGGTGCCCCGTAGGCGGCCATGGCCTTCACCACCCCAGTATAAAGACGGCGGCAGGCAGCGCCCGGCCCTCCCGTGTTCGGGAGAAGGCGGCCGAGCGCCGCCGCCGCCCCTACTATACGCGGTCCGAGCCCCTTGAAGTGGGGCTCGAACCGCCAACGCCCGTCCAGGGTGAGGCCCAGATATTTCATCGTGGACTCCACCCTGATACGTACTCCTCCCACCGTTATATGGGCCCCAGAGGGTGGCCCCTGCCGTGGCCCGTGGAACAGCAGGGCCTCGGTTTTTTCGAGGGCGACTCTGAGGCCCAGTCGGCGATTGCGCCCGACCACGAAGGTCGTAGCCAGCGTGGTCAGGCGCACCAGCTCCGTCCATTCTCTTCCCTGGGCTACGACTAGGGTGTCGTCCGCGTAGCATATTAGACGCGCTTCTGAAGGGAGCGCGTCGCGGAGCACCCAGTCGTAGCCCAGGTTCCACAACAAGGGCCCCAGGACCGAGCCTTGTGGGACTCCACAAGGAGTCCCACGACGGACCGTCCGCCCTCTGCTGTCTGCGTAGACGACCTCCCTTCCCTCGCGGTACGCCTCCAACAGCCGCCGCAGGTACGCGGGCACCCCGACAAAACGGAGCGCCTCCCGTATTACTCCGTGCGGCAGGCTGTTGAAGGCGTTGGCGATGTCCAGTGACACCGCCAACAGCCTCTGACCCCGGGAGGTCGCCTGTGCAGAGAGCTCCTTCAGGAGGCTCAGGGCGTCTTATGTTGAACGCCCCGACCGGAAGCCGAACTGCGCGTCGGACAAGTTCGGCCCTACGTCTTCCAGGTGCCGGACGACCCGGGACGCGATCACCCTCTCGAGCGCCTTCCCGGTGTCGTCCAGCAAGACGATGGGCCGGTATGCTGACGCGCTGTCCGGAGAGCGGCCCGCCTGGTCCTGCCCGAATGGTGCAATCGACGATGGGGCTCCCTGTCGTTTCGTCTGGTGCAGGTGCTGACCGGGCACGGGTGATTCGGTTGGTACCTGTACTGGATAGAACGCAGGGAGCCGACCGCCGTATGCCATGAGTGCGGCATTGAACCAGACACCGCGCAGCATACACTTTCCGAATGTGCTGCGTGGGAGGAGCGACACCGCATTCTGGCTGCGGCGGTGGGTGATGATCTCTCGCTGCCAAGCGTCGTCAAAGCCATGCTTGGCAGCGAGAATGTGTGGAATGTTGTTGCCTCCTTCTATGAGGAGGTCGTCTCGCAGAAGGAGGCGGCAGAGAGGGTTAGCGAGGAGGACCCGCTAAGCGGTCCTCTCCGCCAAAGAAGAACTGGTAGGAAGAGGCGCCAATTCACGCGCCTTCTCCCGCCACCATAGCCGGACCTAGGGATAGGTGGGTCGGGGGCTCACCTTCCCATTGCACAGGTCCGGCGGACGAAGGAGACGGCCGGTGTGTACCCGGCTGTCTCCTTATATAAGACGAGGCCCGGCAGCGGCACTTCTGCTGCTGGGCCAACCACTGGGGCGGCACGATGAAGTCTATAGAGATCTCGTGCCGCCCCAACTATAGCGGAAGACGTACACCGTGGGGTTTTAGTCCGTGCGAGTCGGACATAACCCACTCTTTCCCCCGGGAGGGTGGGTATCATAAGAGAAGCCCCACGTAAAAAAAAATGGTATTGCGTCGCCACGTTTCACACACTCGCCACGCCAACAATCAGGTTTTTTGTTACACATAAAAAAAAAACAAAATTAAAATATTATTATAGAAAACTATAATTGCAATTTATTTGTCCCTAAGTTGTCTCGATTTTATAATATAATAGGAATTTATATGTAAATTTGTGTTTTGGGTATTTCTGAGCGGTCAAACGGCTTGGCTAGGATTTTTTTTTCGAAAAACATTAATACTTTCGTCTTTTTCTGTTTTTGATTCTGAAGAAGCATTTGCTAGTGTCAATGTTTTTGTTTCAATGGAGATTACAACATATTTTACACAATGAGTGTCGTATGATTATTTAAAATTATGTTCCAACAAGATGGTGGCTCTCTTGTTACAACATTTCAGATAGTTTTTGTAGCATCTCAGAAATCATGGTCCGTAGTATTATTTTCCATTCTCTTCACTTATGTACAATAACCGAACTGTATTACGTAAAACGCCACCAATTTTACAAATTATAGAGCAAAATAACACATGATTACGATTAAAATATAAAATCCACTAAATGACAGACCAAAATCCCGCCAAAAACTCATATTAATTCCGTCATCAGTACCGTATAAAGTTGGAGACAGAAACAAAATCTTTAGCCGTCATAACATAATAACTTCATCAATATAAACATGGCCGGCAATATCAATTTTCTTCCGATTTACAGTGTAATATTATTTCTATATTTGTTTAAATTGACACTAAACTAAATTGAAAAGGACTGCACTTACTACAATAGTGTTGCTAAAGTTAAAATGTTCAGGCGGGCAATTCTTCCTTTTATCCGGGTTGCTTATATACAAAATTTTATTCTTCTCGCTTACACTGTAGTTAAGAGGACTGTTAAAGAACTTCACGCAAATCTCCTTTTGAATATCCGAAAACGTTGACATAATCACATCTTGCGAGTGTATGTCTGTATAAAAATAAATTAGCTTTACTTTGTTGGAAGTATACGATACCATTTTTCAAACCTAGGAGTTGCATTCAGATCATTGATTTATAAAAACCCAAGATGCATAGACAACGTCGCAAAACTGTCCGCGTAAAATGGGTACACAATACATAATTGTGCGCTGTTTTCAAATTGACCTCTTCACTCACGCTTTTGGCCTTTTTCTACATTGCTTTCTAAATAAATACAACTTTAAAGAATTCACATAAGGTTGTATTTGCAAAAATATAAGTTTATAGTATTACTCTTAATTACTTGGGCATAGCGGCGAGTTTTGGGGACGGTTTATGAAACCCATATTAAGTTGCTATTTTATTTAAGTATTTTATGAAGTAACAATAGAATAGCTATCGCCGTATGAATTAAATATTGTCTGTAAGCTACAAGTACCACCGATATGTTCAAAAATAAAATCCTGAAGTTTTTATTACCCATAACCTTAAAATTGTATTAATAAGGAAATTTTTTGACACTTAACCTGTTTAAAATTGGTCATGCCATGTTGGTAGCCACCTTTCAGGACGGAATCTACAACAGTGTCAGAGATAATTCTGGCAGCTACCAGGCACGTATACACAGGGGGAGATAGTTGGGATTCACCCCCACTCCCCAAAACTGACGTTACATAAAATCAACGGGATCATGACCACCATGAAGTACGAAGTAGGTAATGTAACTTGTATGTAATGTTACTTATGGTCAGACTAAATGCAGATTTGGGAACATATCTTTATGCGCGTTACGAACTATCTGGATGCGTGACGGCAGACGCAACATAACTGAGCTGGCAATTTTTACACAATTCAAAGGAGTTTGTCGGACGCTTATGTCTACTCATTGGAAAAACACGTTCAGAAACATAATCTTATATCTTATAAGCAATATAATCTACACCTTTATCTGAATGATTTTTGACGTTCATTTTAAAACGACGAATAGTCGAAGCTTCATTTCGCAGACATTGAGTGTAACATAGACTATGCAACGATTTACTATTGTTTTAATAAATTTGGGTCAATAAACTTACCGTAATCTTTTTTATTTATCGCATAATGGACCACTCCCTGTGGCCAGAGTTCTGTAAAACTTATATCCAAACGTAATATGAAACAAATCAATAACGCCAACATACTTTAGACCGTTCGAGAATGTACTGCAGTTTATCGTAATGCATTATAACATTTTACGAGCTTTTCTAAATTGAATTTCGTTTTGTGTCGTTAATCATATTAATCGGTTTTGTTGATCGTGGCAAGCACCAGATTAGTCCCTCTAGGCAGCGGCTCAAGCTTAGGTCCGTTCCCTCAGCGTGGAGCCCTCAAGTGCACTGCTCGTGCGATACACTCACACAAAATCTTACATCGCTGCGACAACATTACACATATCATTTCCACACACGTGCACGCATACACGCTTACACATGAAAGAGGTAGGGTTTTATTTTTCCCTTATCGAACGGAAATAGTTTAGAAAGAAGAACCTGCTTGATCAACAGCGTAGTCAGTTCGAGGAAAAAAATTATCTAGGAAGATGTACCACAAGTGGTTATTGTTATGAAAGTATTTCCATTTAACTAATTGGTGGTCATAATATGTGGCGCTATTGCAAGTTTAAAGCGGGACCATGCCTATGGACTATGACGAAGTTACAACTAGATATGAAAGAAAAAGACGAGGCGAGGACCATAAATCTTGTTTTGGTGTATCCGTGAGACCAAACAGTAATTGAATCTTTTATATTTTTAATTATGCAGCTATAAAAACCATAGATTTAGTTACGCTAATTCTATGTAAAAAATCGACTCCAAAATCGAAAATTCATGACAAAAACTAATCTCAAAATTTTATACACAGAAGCCATCATTTATTTTCTTTTTTAACAATAACAATGATCTTCACAGACGTATCACATTATTATAGATAATTGCAATCTTTATCTATACAAATTAAATTAATGTGTCTGTTTATAATGTAAAAATACCATTTTTTGTCAATGAATATGAAAGGTATGTATACAAAAAAAAAACTAATTTTAATATATTTGTCAGTCTTTTTAACACATCATAGGTTTTCAACATTTGACCATAATCTCATAGGATATTAATATCAGAGTTGCCACATATCGAAATTAACAAAGTCCAAAAGTTTAAACGTACATACAATACCTTTGATCTTTTACGATTTTTAGTTTTTATACAGAGCGAAGTCCAAATTTCGCCGTAAATAAAAAAAAAAGTTTATTATCTATGATTTCACGAAACATACACTTATAAAATTTGAAGATTTAAACAAAAATCTTTTGTACGGTTAAATTTGGACTTGGGGTGTTTTTTGTAATGTCGTTGCATTACATGGTCTAAGGTAGTAAGCACGTTAAGCTTAGAATCTGACCGACTCTTAAACTCAGCAGCCAGAACTTTATCGGGAGTCACAAATAATCCTTCAAAAAGACGCATGTGGCTCGCGAGTTGCAGGTTGGGCCCTCCTGGTTATATAATCGTGTTTCTTTGTTAGCCAAAGGTTCCTTGAAACACCTGACAGTCCTAACCTAAAAGACTTGAAAAGATGCTTACAAAATACTAGCAGGATATAAACTAAATAACATACAAATTTCCCTGAAATAACACCTATAAGTTCCTAATAAATCGAGATCTAAGCGCGTAAATAATAACCGCCATTTTATGACGTCATATAGAAGCACTGCAATCATTGAGGTTATATCACAGATACATCAAACACTACGCTTTATAACAAATAATATTGTCGTAAATTTGATACTAATTATTGATTAAAAACAATCATTTATTATGCGTTGCGTGAAAATACCATTTGTTCAAAAAAATGTATAATTGAAAATACATTAAAACCTCGATAAGTCGAAAACCTCTGTAACTTGAAAGAAACCTCATTTTTTTGTAAGTTGTAACTTTTTGCCAATATTTCGCTATAGAGTACATAAAATATAGCGTTAGAGAGCTATGTAACCTTAGTTCGCTTAGATTTTACCTAAATAAATAGACGGAACAAGATTTTATATTCGGCAGTATTCTTCTTCGAAACTAAGCCTATTCTACATATTTATTTTACTTCAATCATTCACAACACAGTTTAGTTGCCTCAGCATGGTTTCAGATATTATAACTTTCAAATTTGTTTATTGGATATGATTTGGCAATTTTAGTACCGTTAGAAGGATTCTATAGCATCTAGGAAAAAAAAACTTTAGAAAATAAGTTTTTACAAATCAAAAATCTTTTTTCAGTTTAGTATGTACTAAACACAAACCGCATTTTCCTCTTGAGAATGTTGTCAATATATACCATAATGTTCGCTATAAGACATTACCGCTGCAAAAACAATATTTATTTTTTATCTCTCTCAGTCAAAATAATGTAGAACAGGATCTAAGCATCTTAAATAAAAATCTTTTAAAGTTGAAACACTTATAAGTCGAACATTTATTCACATCTCCCATTAACTTCGACTTATCGAGGTTCTACTATACCTCGTTATTTCGAAACGAAATAGTTATTACAACTATCGATATATCGATTTGTAAACCGTATATATAAAAAAATACATCGAAAATATTAATCGATGGTCGAAGATAATTCCGTCAAAAATTATTAATATATACATATATTTACTTTATACTTACGTATATCGTCAAAGACTTACTTTATACTTAACAACTAAAACAGTCTTCTTTCTTGAGGTTACATTAAATAAAACGAATGTTTACAATTTTTGTTCATACATTTTGTTTCTTGTCCAAATCCACTTAAAACTAAATATAAAGTTCATATACTTTATAATTACATTACAAATAAAGTAAACTTTATTGTCTATTTATTAAACCAGACAATATTGCTGTTACATTATGGAATCAGATGAAGATACTAATCTAATGACTCACGTAACAATCAAGTTAAAATAGTATACTATCTTAAATTTGTATGTATGAAAATGTATGTGTATGACTGACTATGATGAATGAATGTATGTATATGTATGTAGGTATTTGTATGAGTCATTGTAACACAATTTTCACCGTATTCACTGTAATAGAGCATAAGTCGTAGATATCTTATACTTCCGAGTATAAATTAGAATCAATTAATGACCAAGTATTTTTATGAGTCAATGTGACTCAATTTTCACCATATTTATTGCAACAGAGCATAAGTTGTAGATATCTGCGGCAAATCGCTTCTAAGTATAATGTATACTCAATTAAAATGTATTTCCTATAGGAAAATATATAAATATATATACATACAAATGGTATCTCCATACAGGAGGTAGTACGCAAAAGACATTGCAAAATTATGTCGAGTATGATATAGTGTTCTACTTTTCAACCTTATTGTTCATAATAAGATAGATTTCAATCTTTTTTTTCTATTAAATTCTTATAAAAAAACTTACATTATTCGAATAAATACCATCCGGGCACTAACATCATGCTCTGACAGTCATCTGACTCCATAACGTCTATCCTATCTCCCCTCATCCTTAATTCAGCCATATTTCACATATACACAAAGTTGAAACGACATAAACTCTGCGAGAGAGAGGAAATAATTGGCCCATAGCCCTGAGCGTTGTCGTATAACTCGAAGAGAGGTGCAGCGACAAGCTTGTAGTTCTTCGGTACGGCGAACAAAGCTCTATCTTGCAATTGGACGAGGAACAATCGTTTATGCTCCTTTGGCTTTGTTATATGCGGTGGAATGTATGGATATTGGGGCGGTTCAAAGTTTGGACGCCACCAGTTACCTGAAAATTTTTATTATAAAAATAAAACAACAATGGTTGCCAAACTGTTTTGGATTTTTAGACACTAAATATTTTCAAAAACCGTGAATAAAGTAATTTTAGGTTACATTTTCACTCAGATTATATGACTTAAATGAATACTAATATTATAAAGCTGGAGGGTTTGTCTGTTTGGGTGAACGCGTTAATATTAGATATTAATGATCTGATTTGAAAAATTATTTCAGTATTAAAATAACTAATTTATCGAGGAAGGCTATATATTATCACGCTAAGACCAATAGGAACGGAGCACCGATTAATAATGTTCCAGTATTGGTGTTTTTTTTTCTTTTGAGTTTCCGCTGCGTGTTAGCATTAGCCCAAAGTAACTATTCCACACGGACAGGTGCTGGCTGAAGCTAGTTTTCCATAACAATAGTCGTATTGTCATATAAGAGAAAATTTGTGTTTTATAGAACTTAACACTTGGACTGTCCAAAAGCATAACGGTGTTGTTACAAAAAAGTTAAATACTTGGTTTAAAAAAGGTTTCGTACGAAATGCACCGCGCTCGCCCGAGGCAAGTTTGCGTTATCCTTTTTTGGTAAGTGTAACCTAATGTAACCAAAGCGAGACAATAGATAAGCAAGACGGCGAAACATACCGCGAGCGCGATACATCTAAAACGTAACCTTTTTAAGGCAAGCGTTTAACTTTTTTATACAGTTTTTGGCGGGATTTTAGTCTGTCATGTAATGGATTTTATATTTAATTCATAATCTTGTGTTATTGACTCTGTATTGTGTAAATTTGGTGGTGTTTTACGTATTATAGTTAATTTATTGTACATAAGTGAAGTAAATGGAAAATAATACCACGGAGCATGAAATTCTGAGATGCCACAAAAACTCCCTGGAAGGTTCTAACAAGGGATCCACTATCTTGTTACAATATTGATTGACACGAAGCATAATATTGAAATGATCGCACGACGCTTGTTATATTATTGACTACGTGACAATGGCAGTAATAATCTGAAAGATTGATTGCCAAAAATAAGGTTTAACTTTTTTGTAAAAACACCGTAAGGGTTTAAGTTCTACATTAATAAATGTAAACCTTATGATGTACTGGTCAACAGGAAAAAGGGGCAGTGAACATATAACAAAATATGAAAAATTTGATCAATAACAAATTATGTAATGTAAAATTATAATTTTAAACTATTTTTTATTTTACTTTTTTTTTTGGCAACTAATCTTCCAGATTATTATTGCCAGGCCATTGTCATGTAGTTAATAATATTACAAGTCGTTTGAATATTTCAAAATTCTAACAAGATGGTGGTTAGTTAGAACCATCCAGGGAGTTTTTGTGGTAGCTCAGAATTTCATATTCAATGGTATTATTTTCCATTCACTTCACTTATGCACAATAGACTAACTATATTACGTAAAACACTACCAAATTACAAAAATTATGAATAAACTATAAAATCCACTACATGACAGACTAAAATCCAACCAAAATCTAAATTTTAAACAATTGGTGATGGTATTTAAAAACATGATCAGCAATATTGAGATTCTTTTAAAATTATCAGAGAGGTTAAAGCATCTCTAAGCTCAAGTCTGAGATCAAAGGAATGAAATCTTCTCATATATATATCGATAGCCTATTACTTTCATGAGGTTGGCATTAATTCCTTGGAACCAAAACAAATGCTTTAGGTTTTAAGTAATATACCATTAGTAAGATAATATGTGTATTCACGGTTCTTAAAATTTCATAAATCATTACTCATCTTCTACTTTTTTAAAATGGCAAAATGTGTATACACAATTTCGCCAATGTCAAGTGAATGGAGCCATAAACAATGGAGGTTGCACCAGACAATTAAACAACTATCTTATTATCCAGACCGGACTATAAACATACACCACAAAAAAGCACATGTAAACTAAAAATACAACATATTGTTACAATGCGGACTTTACACTAAAATCTAAAGTTTAACCTTGTTAGTATTAATAAATTTCGACAAGCATTCTATAATTAGATGATTATCGATAACAACAGTTAAGAGATACATAATATTAGCAGGACGGGGAATAGAAGGAGGTAGATCATCATAAAGAGAGAATGTGTGTCTAGGGCGATTAAAAAATCTTCTAATCCACATTCACAAATAGAGTGATCCCTGATTCTTATTTTATTCAAATGTGCCCAAGACGCAGACGGCAAATAATAGAGGTAACGTTTTTACTGACATTTCGGAATTTAAAAAACTATGACTTTTGCGTGATTTCAATTTGCAAAGACCCATAATGCTTGCCTTTTCCGAGAACATGCAATATAATAATTTACTAATTGATTAACATTCTTTTACAAATATTAAAAAAACACTGTTACATGAAAAACTCACCTATTGTATCTTCAATCAGCCATTCTTGCTTGATACCATCCTGTCTGCCTAGAGTTTCTGTCAGTAACCTCTTCAAACCATCAATCTCGTCCTGGAATTGTCTTTTTCTTATATTTCTAATGTTTGTGCGATTATCTATCTATACATATAAGAATGTAAATGTAATGTGTTTGTACCACTTAGATTTTTGTAAAAAAAAATGTATATGAATAAGTAATAAATAATATTATAAAAGGGTAAAGTTTGTGAGTTTGTGAAAGTTTGTAGGAGGTAATCTCGGGAACTACTGGTCCGATTTGGAAAATTCTTTCAATGTTATATAGCTCATTTATCGGGGATGGTTATAGGCTATATATAATCACGCTAAGACCAATAGGAGCGGAGCACCAAGGAGGAGTATTTCTAAATTATTTTTTTCGTTTTGACAGCTTCCGCTGTATGTCAGTTAGCCCAAAGTAACTATTCCACGCGAACGAAGTCGCGGGTAGTGGCTAGTAATTTTTTTTTTTTCGAAATGACTACGCTATTGACCTAGCAAGGTCTTAACAGCTTCACCGGACTACTAAGGCGAGCGCTTAAGGCACTCAGCCGATTTTATTTTGGCTACCAGCTCAAGGGTGCACGGCACACCCCGGCTTGGCTGTTGCCTGTTGCATGCAAAATCACGACCTGTCTTAGCTAACCTAGCTAACTATTCATATATGTATGAGTTGTTGAAACGTATATGTGTACCAAGCATACACGCCTCAACAACTCCTCCATATATTTACTATCGGAAAATTGAGAGTTTTTCAGTTCGATAGGGGAAAAAATGTAAAACCCTTCCACTTTCCTGTGGAAGCGTGTAGGCGTGCACGTGTGTGGGGGTGATCGTGTAGTGTTGTAGCGGTGATGTATATTTGTGTGTCACCGTATCGCGCAAGCAACGCACTCAAGGGCTCCCTACCGAGGGATCGAACCTAGGCTTGAGCCGCTGCCGTGAGAGGCCTAATCGGTTGTGCGGGAGCGAAATTAACCCCCAGACCACGGCGGCGTGATCTGTGGTTACGCGGGCGTGGGCGTGTACACGCTCTGTTTCGAGGGACAGGCTGGTACTATCGTACGCTGACGTGATTGAATCAGGAGGGTCGGTAAAAATGTGTCACGGACGTCTTTTATAACGCGCAGCGTTAGGTACGCGTTCATAGTTTGCGGCGGATACAACTAACGGACTGGTGCAGTGATGTTCCAACGCTTGGTGGCAGTGTATTCGTGCCAAACATTGATGTTTCACATATACCGGGCATCCTGTGACGGCTCATTTATTCGTATGAAATACGAAAATCATAAAGAAATATATATCATACATTTCTTGAAAATAGAATTAGGTTTTAATATTTAGTATAAATTAGATATATTAGTATGAAATATTCTAGATTTGTATGGAATACAAATTTTCCTATGAAATATTGATTATTGAAAATGTACTTCTTTATAAACATAATGTTGAATTTGGTTTGATAACTATAGAATACATACTTCTCCTGGATTCAACTCTCCACCTGGTAATTTGAAAAAAGCAGTGCCGAGCTGCAGCAGCAGTACATGTGGCAGACCATGTTCATGCACTAATAGCACACCCTCCACTGATCTGGAAATTTTGTACCAGAAATATTACATTGTATAATTATATTTTATATACATCTAATACCTTTAAAGGAGCAATTCTTGTATATTTTTATATATTCAGGATCTCGGAAACGGCGTCATCTATTTCCGTGAAACTTAGTACGTAATTAGCTAGATTTTATTCATAGAAAACTTTTTTTTAACTGAATTTTCAGGCAATGAAAAAATATAGCTAGAATATAAAAGTAAATTTCGCAGGCGCTGTCAAAACAAAAATAGCTCAGATAGAAATCCATTGCTTCGAAAATCTGTGTAACCCCAGTTCGAATCCGAGTGACAGAAGAAGAGATATATATATTTTGTAAAGAAATGTAAATTTTATAAGGCAAACCTAATAATTTATTTTAATTTTAAGATGTTTTTTAAATAACTGAGCTAGGCTCAGTCCCTCCGTTACTTTTATCAATATGGCAAAGGTTTGTGTTCTCGAGATGTAGTCAAAATATTGTATTTTCAATTTCTAAAAAGTTATTATAGAATTTGATGTATAGGAAATGGAAAGGTCAAAGAGATTTATAGGGCCAAAGTTCCTTCTTTCAAAAATATTTCATAAACCTTATTGAAGGGAAAAAAATGTGACCTGAGCATTGTGTGTTCAAATTTATGCAAAAAAATTATTTTAATAATAATAAAAGCCAATATTGCCCCTTATACTGAAGCTTTACTTTTGTAATAGTATATTAGTAGTTACTTTACTAGTTGACCAGTGCCCATTTTGTTGGGCAAGGAACATTTATTAAAGAGTTCTTTTTGTTATTGAAATATAAAAATTAGACATATGCACTGTTATTACAAAAAGGTTAAATATGTATTAAATACTTGCTTTAAAAAGGTTTCCTACTAAATTCAGTGCGCTCGCCTGAAGCGAGTTTGCGTTATCCTTTTGTCTCGAGTCTAATATGCTAACAAAAGCGAGACAAAAGAGCAAGATGGCGAATATTCAGAGAACACGGTGCATCTAAAAAGCAACCCTTTTGAAGCAAGTATTCAATACATGCTTAACTTTTTTGTAATAACACCGATGCTGCCAGTGACTTATTTGTAAGTATTGTCAAGGACTACAACTTTTCTCTAGAACTCAATCATATATTTCTCATCATTACAGCAGTGTTCCTAAGGAACATTTTTATTCGGCTTTATTTCGTAGATAGGTAAATAATACATAGCACATGGTAGCATAAAATCAAATGCCAAACACATGTTAGTAATGTAGTATAGTTTATAGCTGGGCTGGTTACTTGAAAACGCAAAATGTTTCTTCAAGCATATAATTTTTTTTTATATCATATAGGAGGCAAACGAAAATGCGGGTCACCTGATGTTAAGCGATCACCACAGTCCGTAGACACTAGCAACACCAGGTGTGTTGCAAGTGTGTTGCCAGCCTATGTTTTGGGGGAATTAGGGTTAAGGGGGAGGGGCAGATGAGTGGAGTAGGATGGTGGGGAAGGGAGGGGAGGTGGGACTCCGGTGTTCTCACTGACCGAATGAAATGCAACAATGCAAGAACTGTTACTTCACATGAGTTTTCTGTGAGAGGGTGGTACTACCCTGGACGAGCCGACCCCTTCATACTGAAACCGATAATGGTTTCAGCATGGCTCTACCACAATTATTTAAGTATTTTTGTGTAACAATTAGTTGTAGTCAACATAATTATCAAAAAAATTTGGAATTTGGGGTAATAAAGATTGTTTTTATATGGGTTAGTTCCCTCTTTCAAAAGACACCCCCTCACGTGCTGACACACAATTTTTTTTTTAATATGTGTTTGATATGATGTGCAACAGAAATTGATTTTTCCTTCATAGTTGCAATTCTAAGGTTTATAATACCATAATTTTGGTGTTTTAATATGTTCAAGCCGGCTCGTACGACCGGTGGCCCTCACTAGACTATCTTTTCTGGCTGCGCGTACCACCAGTGGTACGCGCCGCCAGAAAAGACAGTCTGGTGCGGGCCAACGGTCGTACGCGCCGGCGTGAACATGTTATACATATTTATTGATGTTTTATTATTGTTCACTATTGTTTTATGTATAAAAAAAAATATATGAAATGAGATATAAATTATTTGTATGACAAACAGAATGTTTTCCATGATCTTGTATTTTTTGTTTTATGTCTACTATGATTCATTCAAAATTCAAGTCTCAATCCTAGAAAAAAATATACTCTAAATTATTTGTATGATCCTAAAGCTTCTCCACATATAAAACAGGCGAGCGAGTGAACTAGTCAGAGCAAATCCAACTGAGATACTTTTGGTTAATAGAGGAAAAGGGCTTGGGCGAAGTGTATCTATACTCCCACCCTAGATATCTATGTAGATTAGTATTGCGAACACATATGAGATTCCTTGTTATTTTAGATTAAATATTTTTTTAACCACTATGAGCTTAAATGTGAATTATTTAATGAAAAATGTATAAAAAATGAGGACAGAACTTTATTGTAATTTTTTTTTTGCAAGATTCATTTTTTCAATAATATTTTATTTTCCTTATTGCCTAGATATACATAGATTCATACAAGTAATCAATTATTTAGTTGGAAACTTACCTATTTTATGCAAAATTACTATAATTTATTAGTACTGCTACAATATTTTTAAATACTTAAGATGTATTTTTTCCACAAATTTTACACTTTTTCAGCAATAATTCCTTGATCTACTTGATAGAAATAGCACGTTATGCATGCACTGTTCTGTTTTAACTTAAAAATTAACAAGTTGTTAATATACAAAGTTACAAAAGATTGTACAGAGGTGGCACAACCTCAAAACTTTAATCATGAATATCTCAATAAATATGACTTTCCGCGATGGGGGAGTGATATAGAAGGGTAGTCAACTTTCGCCGCCATTCCTCTCATCACCCCTCAACCATTATTTCAGAATGCGAATTTCTAATGCAGCCCCTTTTGTTTTATATTATGCACAAGTTCGAACATACGGCTATGTTCATAGCGGCCAAATTACTGTAAGCAAGCTTGATTACAATTTTCATAACCTCAATTTACCTTCTCATTCCTATTTTCACAAATTCCTCCCTCATCCGCTGGAATCTCGCCGGCACCGAGGCATCTTTCTCAAAAAGCGGTTCTTTTGTTCCGAACGTGTAATTCGTCAATGGATATAATTTAATTGTTCTATGTAAAGTTAGATCGGTATTATTTTGACTGTTTTGATGTTGTACTCCTGGTCTTGCTGGCCAAACTTTATTGCCTGGTGGGCCTTGAATAGTAGCCATTATTGACAAAATTTGAACCTTTGAGAGGATATATTAATTATTATTAACACAATTTTGCAGCGTTCAAGCCAAACAACCGGCAGCCATTACAAAATAATGGCGTTCATTATTTTTTCATTCATTTATAGGCTTTGACTTTTTGACCCTTTGAGCCTGGGAATGCAAACTATAATATTCCTCAACGTTATCAGGTGATTTTTAACAGTATATATTCATGGATCGTTTTCACTTTTCTGTTTACAATATGAATGTTTCGTTACGTAAAAATATACACGTAGTACAGAAGTCCACTTAGATCAATTATATAGTCATAATGTAAATTTTTTAGTGGATACTGGATAGCTCTACTGAGTTATATATTTAATACATTTGTTTTTAATTTATGTCCACAAATAAAAAAGGAGCTATACTATATTCAAAACTATCTAAGATCACGCAATCAAGAGAAGAAATTAATACAATTGCAATTATAAATTATTTATTTCACAAAAATACATTGACAGATGTAATTTCAAAAAGTTTTTGTCACAACTGTCAAAACAAACTTGATTTATAATGATAAAAACATTTTTCGATGTTGTGCTATATAATCCACGTATAGTAAAGTAAAATACATTTTCTTTATACAATATGTCTGAACAATTAGAATTATTAACTGATAACCCATCACAATGGGCTGCCGTTTACTACGTGACGCCGGATATACAGAAAAAGGAAATAAAACCATTTGTTGCTTGTAAGTACGTATATATTCTAAGTATTAAATATTAGTATGATTATGAAATAAATACTTTTCCTATAATACCTTTTTAAATGTTATTTTGTACGTAATCATTTATGAGGTTTCATTACGACAAGCATAATTGGATTATAATTTATGTCTTATATATTAAAAATCAAAATAAAAATTACTTTATATAATTTAGCCTTTAAGAAGACATTTATGATCGTCAAAACTACCACCGGTTCCGACTAACAACCCAGTCATCGAGATGAACCCGCAACAAATTTGATCTGGTTTCACTTTTTAACACACATGTATAAGTGTATACAGTGGAATCTCTATAACTCTAGACTTTTGTTTTCGAAATTACAACGCTGTTCACCTGGAAAGGTCTTTAGAACTTCACTGAACTACTGGAACTACCGAGGCGAGCACTGAAGGCACTCAGCCGATTTGCAATACTTGGGCGACTAACTCAAGGGTGCACGGCACACCTCGGCTTGGGCTGTCGCCTGTTTTGTGCAAAAATCGCGACCTATCTAAGCTAAGCTATCTAGATATATGTATGTCAGTTATTGAACATGCATGTGTACCAAGCATGCATGCCTCAACAACTCCTATATGTATTTTGTGTTGGAAAAATTCCTCTAAACTACTATGTAGTTAGTATATCCTATGATAGGATAGGAAACTCGAAATGTTATTTAGATAATTATCGCGATAATTAACAAAGAAAAATTCTGTTAGTTATAAATTTTTAAAATTCGTCAAATCAACATATTTTATCCTTGCTACCCCGAGTAAGCTACCATTTACCAATGTTACTGTAAGGAAAAAGTTGGGCGTCTATTCAAAAGGAAGCTACTCACAAAAAATCAGCTTGTTAGTTATGAATGATGTAAAGTGTACCAGGGGATCCGGAACTATATATCTATATCATGAACATTAATTTTAGTTACCTTTAATATTTATTACTGTTGATCTCTCAAATTGTGTTATCCCTCCCTCTACTCTCACATATAACAAAAGTCACAGTTTGAGGTTGACAGAGCACCCTGCACTTGTTCTTGCTGGTGGTACCCAAACCAACCAACTTTATATTAACATAACAATAATATTAGGTCAGTGTTGTCAAATATATTTTTAGTGAGATGTGGCTACACTGCCACATTGCTACTTTCAAAAGACTGAAAGAGATCAATGAAATATATGAGTCTGTTGATATTGACTAGTAAACACTTTGACAGCAAGTTTATGACTCCTGTGTTTATTTGTGAAGCAGGCATATTTATGAGAAACCAAATATAGCATGCGCAAGTGAATTAGATAGAAGCCAACTAGAAATAATCAAAAATACAAAAATAATGTACAGTTATAAAATGAAAGTAAATCTAGGAATTAACAATAATAACTGAGAAAATAAGCTAGAAATATATAAAGGAAACAGATAAAATAAATGTAGAAACAATGAGCCCAGGTTAGTCAGATATTAAGTGTTTTCTTTGTTGTTTATGCATCCAGGTGATTCACTTGAATGCCAAGTTGATCTTTTTGGAGTGCTGCGTTCAGTTTTCACTGAAACACCTAATAAAAAGTATACACATTCTGTAAATTATGCCTCCTTTTTTTTTTAACGTGGGGAAATCCCTTATGGATATCTACCCTCCCGGGGTACATACCAGCTGCCTCCCGTCGTCCACCGGACCTGTGCAATGAGGGGATGAGCCCCCCGAATACATCCCCTCAGGTCCGGCTATGGTGACAGGAGGAGTTGGGCGAAGCGCCGCCTCCTCCTGCCGGTCCTCCGTTGGCGAAGACGGCCACTGAGGGGGTCCGCCTCGCGGGCCCTCCCCGCCGCCTCCTTTTGCGAGAAGACTTCCTCGAGAAGACTTCCTCGCAAAAGGAGGCCACTATTCGCTACGCCTGCTCGCTGCCGAGCATGGACGAAACCACGGTCGGCAGCGACAAATCCTCCCCCACCACCGTCGCCAGAGTGCGGCGCTCCACCTCCCACGCAACACACTCAGAGAGAGTGTGCTGCGCGGTATCCTCCTCAGCGCCGCACTCATGGCAGGCGGCGGTCGGCTCCCTGCGAACGATCCGGTGTAGGTACCACCTGAAACAACCGTGTCCAGTCAGCACCTGCACCAGCCTGAACGACAGGGAACCCCATCTCCTCCCAATCCACTCCCGCAGGACCGGGCGGACGGCGTCGACGGTGTACGTCCCGAAGCGCGTTCGCCACGTCCTGCATCCACTGCTCTACCGCCTCCTCCCGCAACTCCTGCCTTTTGGCCTCTATTTCCCTGGGAGCCGAAGGCTCCCCACTACGTTTCCTCGCCGCTGTGAATTCGTGTACGGCGGCGAGAATTCCTGCCTCCAGTTCCCAAGGAAGGGAGCCGGCAAGCGTGAAAGCCGCCGCTGTGGACACCGTCCGGTACGCCCGGATCGCCCTCAGTGGCACCTTGCGCTGCGCATTGCGAAGCGCGCGCACGTTGGCGGCACTGAGGGCGTCTGCCCAGACCGGTGCCCCGTAAGCGGCCATCGCCCGCACTTGACTCAACCTATAAATAATGCAGAAATGTGGTAAAGCACTTGAAGCTCGAATAATCTAATCTTACAATAAACTTTGTTGCATTTTTCAAGTATACTTGGCCTAATGTCGCATGAACTCCTAGTCATTCCTTTGTAATTGTTTTTTTCTCAGCATAGAGGTTTATTTATAAAATAATACATTTCTGTTTCTATTTTGTTATGAAATGAAGGCTATTTGCAGTTCTCATGAGGGTAATAATAATAAAAACACACCTTGGAAATAATCAAAACTAGACATTAGTTCACAATATGTGTACAGTTAAGTGGCCTTATTGCTAGAGCAATCTCTTCCAGGCAAACCTAAGGAGATATTTCATTTTAAAAACAGAATGGCAATATAAATATCCTACACAAAGAGTTACATAAAATATAGATACGAATCTCAGTTAAAAGAGTTTTCTGTGAATAAAATCTAGCTAGATCGATTTATCGTCCCCGAAACGACCTACATACTACATTTTACGGAAATAGATATATATACAAATATAAAAATATACAGGAATTGCTCGTTTAAAGGTTACCATCTTAAGCAATATCATCATTTAGTATCAGATGAGACTGTGGTTAAACTCTAAAATGCAAAAAGTTCTTCTTGAACACTGGGTTGAAAGATAAATGAAGTTAATGGCAGTTTTTTCTTCTCTAAGGAGGCAAACGAGCTGGTGGGTCACGTGATGTTAAGTGATCACCACCGTCCATAGACACTTGCGACATCTGGGAAGTCGCTAGTGCATTGCCAGCCTGTATATGGGAGAGGGGAAGGAGAAGAAAAGAGGAAGGGGGGTGAGCCTCTGGCGCTCTCACTGACCGAACGAAACAACAATGTAAGTGCTGTTATTTCACATCGGTTTTCTGTGAGAGGGTGGTACTACCCCGGACAAGCCAACCCTTTCATGCTGAAACCAGTTATAGCTTCAACATGGCTCTACCTACCTACCTAAGAATCAACTAATCACTTTTTAAATAATCGAAACAAGTTTGGACAGAGCTACTGCAAACTACGACGGCCACCGAAAGAGTGTGTCAACACGTTTTTTTTTTTTATTTTTTTTTCTCGAACTGACTACGCTATTGACCTAGCAAGGTCTTAACAGTTTCACCGGACTACTAAGGCGGAGTGTGGCAAGACGACAAGCGTCGCCCCTTATATGGGCCGTTCGCAGTATAACTACCCGACATTAAAACATAAAGTCGCCCAATGGTGTCTCAGGTCATTAGTAATACCCCCGATTATAGT
Source organism: Antheraea mylitta (assembly GCA_014332785.1). Classification (NCBI taxonomy): domain Eukaryota; kingdom Metazoa; phylum Arthropoda; class Insecta; order Lepidoptera; family Saturniidae; genus Antheraea; species Antheraea mylitta. The sequence goes on along the minus strand of JACEII010000129.1, from coordinate 132,176 downwards.
CTATTATAGTAAGTCATTAGTAGTACGGAGAATGGCTAAAAGTATATTATCTACATTGCAGTGGCTCTAAAGGAATTAGAAGGAACTCCAGATAGTAGAATATCAAGCTTGATGAATGCAGACAAATTTGCAGCGGTGAGGGCTGTAGTCAGACATGTTGCTAGGTTAAGATCAGCTACAAAAGAACCATGGAGTCAAGAGGATCTGCAGACCTTTCTGGAAGGGCTAAGGTAGTTCCCATAATACATCAAGTATACTTGTCTGTAAACGGAATGAAACCACAATAATTACAATTTGTTACCAATTTCAGAGAGAAAGAGGTTTTGACTTCCATTTTACTAGGAAGGTTTAGGTGTATAATTTGTCATGAGTTTTTGTAAATTGTTTGCAATTTAATGATAATTGTTCGAAACATCTGAAATAGTCAAGTCGCCTGGAAGCTTTCATTGATAACGCTGCTTAATACTTTGCAATATAACAGAATAATTGAGTTAATAAACTAGCCAGACGAAGTCTCAGGAATCAGCTAGTTAGTAAATAGTTCATGTTTATTGCTAAATAATCCATTTATAGACATTTGATATATTCCTATGTAAAAATTACAGATTTTCACCAGAAGCTTTGGCAGAATTGACTGTTTTACTTGGGACTGATACAATATATACAAATCTACCCAAACACCTACGTGTGAAGCCAGGAATTCTAAGTCTACAGTGGAGAATAGACATATCTTTGAGGTAATTTATATAAGTCATTAGCTATTTTGTTAACAATGCTATTATTTAGTCGATTAATAACAATATTAAGTCAAAATCGACTTAATTAAATATCATATAGGAGGCAGATGGACAGGCGGGTCAACTGATGTTAAGTGATCACCGCCATCCATAGCCACTAGCAACACCAGGATAGTTGCAATTGCATTGCCGGCTTCTGTTTAAAGGGAGGGGGAGTAAGGAGAGGGGAGGGGAAGGGGGAGGTTGTCCTCTCTCACTAACCCAACGAAACGCAACAATGCAATCACTGTTACGTTCACGTCGGTGTTTCTGTATGTCGGGTGGTACTGCCCCGGGCGAGCCGACACATTCATGCTGAAACCAGTAATAGCTCCAACGTGGCTCTACAACATCAATTGTAGAATAACCTTCCTGTTGAGCTTTTCCTTGGGATTACAGTATGGAATTCTTCAAGAGAAAGTTAATAGGATATTGAAAGGTCGGCAATGCGCATGTGATACTTCTGATATCGCAAGCATACACAGGCGGCCAGCATGCTAGTTTGCCACCATTTTGGTATAAAAAAGTGTGTGTGTACTCATGTACACGCGTTAGAAGTTATAAGTCTTTGGCGTAACAAGATGAAAATATTTAAAAAAATGTATTCTTCACCTTATTCTACGTTTGTAGAAAAAAACGATACTAATAATAGAAAAATGGTATCTAATACATTGAAAGTTTCAATACAAATAAATACAAACGACAAATACAAAGAAACAAAATGTTGACTATAGCTAACTTCAGGGTGTCGGTTTTTCGTGACGGTGTGCGCGCGCATCATAATAACTCCAGGGTGTCGGTTTTTGGTGAGGGTGTGCGCGCGCATCGTAATAACTTCAGAGTGTCGGTTTTTCGTGACGGTGTGCGCGCGCAATCGTATAATTTACTCTCATCATTTTTCCCTAACGCGCCAAAAGAAGTAGAACTTAAAAAAACTAGAAACCGCCTGCGACCCGTCACAGTAGCTCTCTTTTATTTGCAGAAGAAGCTTGTAAGTCGGCATAGCAATTGAATGCCGTTGAATTGTGTGTTTATAAATGATTATATTTATTTATTACATGAATATATACATGAATTATTTTTGTTAGTGCAGCCACTGTGTCTTACTACAATAAAGCATTTTTTTTTTACAGTCAATCAAAAATACAAGCAGAGAATCCCACTCAACAGCGAAGGAAAGAGATAATAGCCAATCACACACACGTAATACTAATATTAAAGCTGACAAACACACAGACAAACACATATAGACTATCTATAAACAAGTTTCACGAACTAAGGTATATAATAGCGAGCGCTTTAAAAAATATGATTGTATTGGAGAAGAGAAAGTGTATGAGGAAAGAATGACATAGGTTTTCTTGGGGGTAGTTCGGTTTTTGTAACCACTTCTATCATATCCCACTTCTGATCTTTGGGAGATTATTATGTGTGTGCCAAAATTCACTGTTTTTTTTGTCTAACGGTGATTGGTTAATATCTTGCTATGGTTTTTTTTTTCGTTCTGACTACGCTATTGACCCAGCAAGATCTTAACAGCTTCACCGGACTAAATCTTGTTGTGGAGTTTATATCAATGATATTATAACTAAAAAGCCCTAGATAATCTAAATCTAATAGATACGTAATATGCACAACCTTGTTAAAACTTGGCTAACTAGCAAACCTGATCGAGCCCCATCAATCTATCCGTATCTAAGCAATATATAACTATTTCTTTTTCACCACTGACATTGAGAATATGCCATCTCACTTCCACATTTTATCTAAGACAGTGCGGCGTTACGATATCACTTTACGTATGTGTGCGTTATCGTGACATTTGTTTTGTCAAAATATCATGTAGGTAACATATCTATAGCTTTTTAATTATAATTATTGTATAGAAAAATTTAAATTAATGTTATAAAATTTGCCCCTTTCAACAGTTTCATATAGATTTCTTTGGTATTTTAAGATATAGTTATTCCCTTTTGAAGAAACTTGATGCAAGTATTTATTTTAGAACTAGCTAGTGTCCACGGTTTCGTTTACGGGACACGTTTGGAGTGCTACAGGAATTACATATCTATGATATGAATATCTAAAAGATTCTATTTTTAGGTAGCTCAATAAAACGCAACCGTACCGCAGGACGTATGTAATCGGAGAGACAGGTACAACATGACAGCTTAAAACTATATATAAAAATATTACATAATATAGATCTACCTACATATATCATAATCTCGTCCGGATAAAACCAAATCTTCCCGTTACAATTAAGACCATGTAATGCAATAACCTATTAACTAAAAGTTAATCTCAATATATTTTTGTACCTACTGTATTACATCTGTCAGGGCAGAAATTAAATAACGTCCATGTGAAAGTATGACGTCATGAATATGATTTAACACGTTCACGGCGGCGCGTACCACCGGTGGTATGCGCCGGCCTGAATGTGTTAATCGCTCAATCCATCAAGAACACTCGAATAAAACGTTAGCCGATAGAAAAATGTAATACGAATTATTCATAGATGTGACTAACTTAATTGTCTAGGCGAGGCTGTTCTGTATATTTTAGTCTTCGGTTGTCTTTTAAGGCATTCAGCATAAGCTGACAGCCAATAATAATCGAGATAAATGAACAGCTAATACTTCCAAATAATGGTGTCCATAGTTGCAAGTGCACGAAGAACCGATAAATCAATCAAAATATAATTTATTCAATTTAGGCCCTGAAAAGGCACTTATAAAGGTTAAACCACCTGTTCAGATATCTATATGTATATTGTTATGTATGTAATCTAGACACTTAATCGACACAGTGTCTTTTAACCGACTTCAAAAATGGAAGAGGTTCTCAGTTCGTCTGTATTTTTTTTTTGTTTGTTACCTCAAAACTTTGGACTGGGTGGAAAGATTTTGATAATTCTTTTTTTATTTGAAAGCTGGTGCTTCCCGTGTGGTCGGTGCCAACCGAAAATCATATCATCTACATAGGTACAAAGGCACTGACTTCCAATACATCTCTGGGTAACACACATATTCATATGTTTTATTTAATTTGGTTAATTTGATAAACTATTTATTTTCCGCTTTTTAGTTCCTTATGGGTTTTTGATTAATATTGGAGTCGGTTAATCCTTTTTTTTTAATTTACTTTATTTAAAAAAAAATGTATTACCGAGTGATAGGTTAAATCTAAATTAAAGCGAGCGAAGCCGCGTACAGATGCTAGTTAAGATTTAAAAGAATGAAATTGTTAAAATTTTGTACATAATACTTGGTGCTAATAAGCAAATAATATATCTGTATTTAATAATATATTTTATAGGCTAGAGATTGATAATAATTATGCTGAGAATAACTAAAATTGGATTATTACTACATAAGTGTTCTTGGGCCTATAAGACTACTAAGATATCTTTCTGATCAGTGTGTGTTGGTCTGAAATATGGTTATTGATATTGGAGGTTATAAGAAATGGTAAAGGTCACTCACTAACATTGAGCGTTATAGAAAAAGGTCAAGGTCACTCAAAGTGCAATGTAGGAAACTATGACTTGGAGTCGTGATGGTCGAGCGGGTTTACCTGTGAAATTATCAGAGATGTCCTCACGTTTGGATTGCAGTTGTACCAACGAATTCTTCGAAATGAATGTTGGTATATTTACCAATTTCAAATGGTAACATTATTGAAGAAAAACACGAGGAAGCTTTCACTTGAGACTTGTAGTATCGTCCTACGTGGAAAAATATTAAACCGTGCCCTTTTCGGTGCTTGAAATCGCCAGTACGTCAAAGGCTGGCATGGTAATTATGCCCATACCTTCCTTCTGGAAGTGACCTACTACTACCCTACAAAATAAAAAATAAAAATACGTTATCCAGTTTAGGTCCTAATAAGGCGCTTATGAACGTCAAAAACTACCATCGGTTCGGAAAACAACCCAGCCATCGAGAAGAACCGGCAAGAAACTCGATCGGGTACATTTTTTTTACATATACTTCCCATACATCTTACAATAGCTTATAGTGGATGCACAGAGAGAAGTCAATTCCAGACATCACTATCGTTCACATACTGATCCACTCTATAATATCCTTTTGACACAAACACCCGCTTGACGTGGCGCTTAAATTTGCAGTCCGGCAAATCGGTAACATGTTTTGGGACTTTATTGTAAAACCTAACACTATTACCTAAGAAACTATTACTGGTTTTGCTATGTCTGAAACATGGGACGACCATTTTATTACAATTTCTAGTATTTACATTATGCCGGTATTTAAGTTTTTACGGACGTACATTAAATTATCAAGAATGTTTTGGGAGTTAAGATACCGAATTCCTGGAATTTCGTTTTTAATGATTCACGAGGTCCCATATTATATATTGCTCGACTGCCCGAATATTGTTGGAACAACTGAACCTATAATCCTTGTTATATGTATAAATCAGCTTTGTTTTTCAAAATTATTCACTAAAATTCAATAGGGCTGAATTTAAGGCAAGGCAAAAAGGTTCTAAAGACCATTTTATGAATTTCCACAAGAATTTTACAATTCATATTTGTTAGAAAAAACATCAACTTTGCTAATGAAGGAGAGATATTACGGTCATTTAGGACTTTTTTACATTTCAAAGAATAATTAAAAAATAAATTTACTTTGCCCCTCCATGTCTTTCCAACCTTTAAATCCAGCACTGTTTGTAATCACTTATTATTATAGATGTATTTAAAATAGAAATTCGATATTACAATAAAGTTTCAATTAAATCGAAATTCATGAATGTTTCGTGTATCGATTAAAGATTAAGAAACGACTCAATGATAGATTTCTTCTCTAGTAAAGTAACTTGGTCCGATATTATAAGACGCATCCGAGTAAGAGTTCTTTAAATCAATTATTTGATATATCGTAATTACACAGTAAACATATGATCTTAATCAGATTTTATGTACTACATTTATATAAATCCCATATCAGATTAAGGTAATGTGTCTTCGGGTTATCGATAATTTAGAACAGCATATTTTATTGTATCGATTTTTTTTCATAAAATCGATTCTTCGCTGTCATACATTGTTTTTTCATATCTGGATTCGTCGTTGTTGGTGAAAACATTTTTTGATATGAAACATCTATAGGTAAGAGTTAAATCTGATTGTTGGCTTGACGAGACGTGGCGACGCAAAACAAGAAGATTTCACTATTAACGGAATACTCAAAAACATTTGCAACCACATTTGTTTTGTTTTGTTAGCCACTCGTTATACTAGTGTTACGGCAGGCGCCGACGACCGAGCACTCTTTGATAAATACCGCCAAACACTGCGCCTAGTTGATTTTTTGTAATGCTTTATCTTTTCTTTATGCCATAGCTGATTCCTGTTGTAATCTGTTCTTTTATGCATATAGCTTATACAATACAATTTCTATGTTGCACATCTGCCAGGCGTCCAGTGACGGTTCATTTTTTTATTTATTATTCTTATTAAGGTAATTATTAATTTAGTATTTAATTAATTCTTATCAATATTTCGATAACTTCTTAATTGATAAGTTGCTATGGATATTGGTTATTTACTGTTATTTAGAAATCTCTCTTGTCAAATAGTGATTAACTGTTAAATTGTTTTTATTTATTTTTTATATGAATTTATGGAAATATTTAGAAGAATGCAATAAAAAACGTCGAATTAATATGAAAATAGATGTATTCGGTCAATATAGGCTTTTCAAATTTGTTAATATATAATATATAATAGGGTACGAAAAATAAAGAAAATTGAATATTATCTCAAAGATATTTTTATAAGGGTGACAATAAGTACTAATTATTGCCTCCTCTCGCTTTCAAAACTGTCTGTAATATCACTTATCCATTAATGTTCCCTTCACTCGGTATTAACAATAAAAAAAAAAATAGAATAAATTGTGTTAAAAACGATAAGAACCTGCAGAACTTCAAATATAAAGTATTGAATAAATTATTTTTTAATGGCAATACTGGTTTTATGGCCAGTACGAAATAAGAGAAAATTTTCTTTTATTCTACCTATTTCTTGCTTTCCTCTGAATGTCTATGAGTGTATATATTTTTTAATTCCATTCTCTATTGTTTTAATGAATATCAAATTAATGTATCTGTACATTAATTAAACTTACTATCTTAGAATTATTACTTGTCAACCAGTTATAACAGAGATAAAGTTATTAAAACGCAATAAATGTCTAATTTTATTAAATAAAACATATAAAAAAATCGTTATTTTATTGAGATCTCTTTGACATTAACACAGAAACTAAATATATATACACAGTGAAGTAATCAGGATTCCAAAAGTTATAACCTGAACATGGTTGTTACAGGAATTGAAACTTCAAAATGTATTCTTCTGGAAACTTCCACCTTTATGGTTCACATGGAGGGTTCTGTATGACTTTCTCATCGTTGACAATCAATTCTTGTTTCTGTAATTAAAGTATACCATATCTATACTTAATATTGTAAAGCTGAAGAGTTTGTTTGCTCGAACATGCTAATATCGGAAACTATTAGTCCGATTTGAGATTATTTCAATGTTAAGATAGCTCATTTAACGTGGAAGGCTATAAGGCCAGTGTTTCCCAAACTTCTTAGGCCATGCCCCATCACAACATTTCTAAAATTGTTATAACCCCCCACATACATAATATTTAACCTTTTCCCATCACTATGAATATGGCAAAATCACTATGAAATTGCTATCAAAAGTAAAATTTCAAAACATAATGAAAAATTTACTTGATTACTCCAATTACCCAGTTGATATTTTGATAACGTTAAACGAAATTATACCTAACTAGCCTCTGCCCGCGACTTCGTTCGCGTGGAATAGATACACTAACACGCAGCAGTTCTCAAAAGGAAAAAACATCCTGAGTTTAAAACATTTTTCATCTGTGCTCCGCTCCTATTGGTCTTAGCGTGATGATATATAGCCTATAACCATTATCGATGAATGAGCTATATAATACTGAATTATTCAAATCGGACCAGTATCCTTGAGATTACCCCCTACAACGTCACAAACGTTTGGGGTGTACGGGGGTGTCAAATAACATCATACGACTGGGGTGTAAGGGGTGTCAAATAATATCATAAGACTTGAGACACCCAAGCCAATCTCACCTGCACGTGGTACACCCTGCTGAATAACGAACGAGGCAATGGCGAAAGCGGGGTGATAGGGTTTTACAGCCTGACTGGGTCGCATCCACCATGTATATGGCGAAAAAGCCCGTAATAGTGGTTCGCTTCTGCGGTTCGCGTTTCAGGATCAGCCTGTGCATATCCAGCTTTTTGCAGGCCGGCATGATGGTGGCGACCGGCGATGGATAGTGTGTCAATCGGTAGTCGCTATTATTTTTGGATTGCACTGTGCTTACCATCAGGTATAGTGCAGTCATTTTGCCGTGCTACAATAAAAAAAAAAACAAACTTTACCTCTTTATAATATTAGTATAGATAATTATTTACAGTGTTTTTTTAAGAATTTGCCTTTTGTGTTAAATTTGTAACCAATATCTAGTATTGCATTTAATAACCCAAAGCGGAGGGATTAGAGTCCATTTTTAAATTGCCCCCCAGTGGGGCGTGGGCCCCACGTTGGGGAACACTGCTATAGGCTATATACCATCACGCTAAGACTAATAGGATCCCTATCCTATCCTATATACAATAGTTTAGAGGATCTTTTCCGACACTAAATACATATAGGAGTTGTTGAGGCACGCATGCTTGATACATATGCATGTTTCAAAAACTCATATATGTATATCTAGATAGCTTAGGTTAGCTCAGATAGGTCGCGATTTTTGCACAAAACAGGCGACGGCCCAAGCCGAGCTGTGCCGTGCACCCTTGAGTTAGTCGCCCAAACATCTCAAATCGGCTGTGTGCCTTCAGCGCTCGCCTCTATAATTCCGTGAAGCTGTAAAGACCTTTCCAGGTCAACAGCGTTTACATTTCGAAAAAAAAATAAAATAATAGGAGCGGAGCACCTATGAAAGTTGTTTCAAAATCGGAGTTTGCCTTTTGTGAGCTTCTGCTGCGTGTTAGCGTTAACTCAAGGTAACTATTCCACACGGTAAAGACGCCGGCAGAAGCTAGACTGATATAAACTTATTAAGGGTCTTAAGCCAAGGATTTTTATAAACACTACGCATTCAGTAATGTTTACTTATCGTGAAGAAGTGGGGGCAAGCGGTGTGGTGCACATGCTCAGGAAAGAGGAAGCAAAAGGGTAACATTTTATACAAAGATTTTATTTATGGTAAGTATTGTTTAAAAATTTCTCCTTTCTGCTTTTCTCTATAGAGTTCTTCTCTTAAATAGAACTAATGATAAAATTTAACACAGTTAAATTAAGATTTGAAATTAATAATAAACGACATTCCATAATTAATCAAAATAAATGCGTAGTTCCCTCGATGGACAAAAAATATTTGAACAGGGACAGACTCGCGCTAGTTCGTGGAAGAGATTAAAAAATATGATGCAATATACCATTGTTAGATGAATTCTGTGATTGTGTTTTTTTTTTTACCGAATATAATCACGAATTATACGTACATGTGAACAGTGGAACGAACCAATTGAGAATGCTCTGCTTTTTTTTTCAAAGTGACTACGCTATTGGCCTTGTAAGGTCTTTACCGCTTCACCGGACTACTAAGGCGAGCGCATAAGGCACTCAGCCGATTTTATTTTTGGCAACTAGATCAAGGGTTCACGGCACACCTCGGCTTGGCTGTTGCCTGATACATACAAAATGCGACCTATCTGAGTTAACCTAAAGTGAGCTACATATTTATACATGTACGAGTTATTGAAACATATATGTGTACCAAGCATATATATCTCAGCAACTCTTACACATATCTCGTATCCGCTAAATTTATAAACTATTGCAGTTCGATAAGGAAGAAAAAATAAAACCCTTCCACTTTCATGTGTAAGCGTGTATGCGTGCACGTGTAGGCAGGTGATTTGTGTAATGTTGTTGCAGTGATGTAAGATTTTGTGTTATTGTATCGCGCGATCAGCGCACCCAAGGGCACCACGCCGAGGGAACGGACCTAGAATGCTCAGTACTTTTTTTTTTCTCGAACAGACTACGCTATTGGCCTTAATTTTTTGGCCTTTACAGCTTCACCGGACTACAGCTCAGTACTTAGTCGTCGGTCGCCTTTTAAGTCATTGACCTAAAGCCGACACCCAATAATAACCAAGAAGCTTATGATTGGCCGTTACCTTCAGCCAATAGTATTTTAGACCGGGTGAATAATCTTAATAATCTTCCGGACAATAATTAATATTAGTATATTATAAAGAGGTAAAGTTTGTGAGGTAGTGACGTTGTAGAGGGTAAT
>JACEII010000129.1:81356-116990 GCA_014332785.1 Antheraea mylitta | reverse complement strand
TAAAATGAAGACAGAGTGGATATAATCTGTAATTGATTCAAAACTATTGAAATTTAGTCCGAGTGAATCTATTTAGGATAATTATACACAGAAACACGTGCATTATTGTAGATGTTGTATATAAAATACAATCCATGTTTGGTACTCGCTGGTATTGTGAATCTATTGGTGTGTAGTCCAGTGAAGCTGTTAAGACCTTGCTAGGTCAATAGTGTAGTCAGTTCGAAAAAAAGAATCTATTAGTGTTTAGTTAAGAATATTTAATATCGTTTCATTTTGGGTTTATCAATTACAACTAAAAAATCAAATCTCTTATCCTTATGATAGAATAGACCAGAGGTGCTCAAACGGTCGACCGAAAAAAAATTACGCTATATAGAACTTATTCACAGATTTTGTTTTAATAGGTAGGGAACTAAAACAAAAGGTAACGAATAAACAACGAACATTCGTTTGATGCACAATTAGGCACAGAATAACCTCGTCAGTTTTGTTTTATAGTTTTAAGCTGGAAGTCAGGAATGGCGATTCTTCGCAAAAAAAAAAAAAAAAAAATTTAATTGACCCGAATCATGGTCTAAGGAATCGATTCAAAAAACTGGGAGGTCTATATGATCGACTATTCAAAAATCGACCTAATTTTTTTTTGTTTTTGAAGAGCTTTTTTTTTTGTAGTTTTTGACAGGATCTTAACCTGTCATGGAGTGGATTTTATATTTTATTCATAATCCTTTGTTATTTGACTCTATATTTTGTAAATTTGGTGGTGTTTTACGTAATATAGTTAGTTTATTGTGCATAAGTGAAGTGAATGGAAAATAATACCACGGAGCATACAATTCTGAGATGCCAAAAATCTCCCTGGAAGGTTCTAACATCTTGTTAGAATATTGAAATAATCACACGACGCTTATTATTGTATTATAACGTCCATTGAAAGAAAACATTGACACTGGCAAGTGCTTCTGCGGATTCAAAACAAGAAAAAGAAGAAGACCTTTTTTATTTTAAATTACTGTATGTTTTAAATTCTTTCTGTTTGAAGAACTCCGTAATTTTTTTGTAAATTATAATTAAATAATCGTATTATTTTTTTTATCTCGATTCAAGATTTTATAGTGTCGAAATCGATTCGATGATTAATGTCGATTAAAATAATTTAATATTCGATATATCAAAGTCGTGGTGGCTTAGTGATTTGACCGGTGGAATATTATTTCGATGTCCGCAGGTTCGAACCCCGGCATGTACCAACGAATTTTTCGGAATTCGCATACATTTACTAATTTAAATTGGCAACAGTATCAACCGACAGGGAAGGAAAACATCGTGAGGAAACCGGAACCTGAGAAATGTTCTTGTAGTACTACTGTATGTGGGGACAATATAGAACTGTGGATTTCTCAGAGATTGAAATCGCTAATACGTCGTAGGCTAGAGTGGGTGATTACGCCCATACCTTCCTTCGGGAAGAGACTTATAACCCTGTAGTGGGTCTCTTACAGGCTGACGATGATGAGGAATATTCGGTATCAGATCGCCATCCCAAGCAGCAGTTACTTACACCTATGTAGACACTCCTGCATTTTTTTTTATTGTAGCACGGCAAAGTGACTGCACTATGCCTGATGGTAAGCATAGTACAATCCAAAAATAACAGCGACCACCGATTGACACACTCTATCCATCGCCGGTCGCCACTATCATGCCGGCCTGTAAAAAGCTGGATATGCACAGGCTGATCCCGAAACGCGACCCGTAGAAGCGAATCACTATTACGGGCTTTTTTGCCATATACATGGTGGTTGCGACCCAGTCAGGCTGTAAAACCCTACAACCCCGCAAATACATGCATAATACATGTAACCTTTCAGAGTTGTTCGATCCTAATCTAACGATATTGAGGTGAATCACCACCAGTTCACATTTGAGCACCTCTGGTATAGATAATTTAAACTCACGGAGAATGTCTTATGGCAGAGAGGGCAGGAAGGCAAAGGGCGAGACGTCTGTGAATGTGTCCTCCATATGTGGGCACGTAAAACTTCGCGACTGCTGTACGCACGGCCGCATACATTACACCAGTGTTGTTTAGCTTCTCCGTGATTGGAGCTCCTGTGCACTGCCAGTGCTGACGGAGTCACGAAACGCTCTGGGCACTCGTTACAAACATACCTGACCGAGAAGTATAGTATAGTACATGAACGACCCAGTCTAAATCGATTCTTTAAAAAACTTTTTTAAAAACTGTTAGGTTTGCCTGACAACATTAGCATTTTTCTACTGTTAAAAACTGTTAATGAATGTTGGAATGAAATGGCAACATGTATAAGGATTGTAGCAAGAGATGTGTTTGGTGAAACGAAACGAGCAATTCTTGTGTATTTTTATAATATGTAGGTGGTATCGGGGACGATAAATTGATCTAGCTAGATTTCATTCATAGATCTTTTTTTTGTCTGAGTTTTCAGACAGTGTTAAAATATAGCTCAAATGGAAATCGGATGCTTCAAAAATCCTTCAAAAAGAGTTCGAATCCGAGTGAGAGGAAAAGGGATATCTTATTAAATTTTTTTTTTCATGAAAAATGCTAATTTTGTTAGGCAAATCTAACAGTTTATTTTAGTTTCAAAATGTTTTTTGGAAAACTGAGCAATCTCGGTCGTCCAAGTACTGAATGCGTAATTATCAACCACGTATGTGTAAACGAAACTGTACCTAATATGTAACGAGGTTTAGGCTTATTATAAAAAATATTTCTCAGATACCAACTGGATATAAGTTTGAGTCCCTGGATAGTTTGGATTCACAGTTGGAAATGGTAGATGTCGCTGCAATCGGGTTTATTAAGATTTTTCGTTTTTCAAAATACAATGGAAACCGGTAATAATCGATTTAGTGTAGACGAAGTTGCACGGGTCAGCTAGTGACACTAATCATAATCGTACATGAACTATTTCACACAGCACAAGTAATAAAAAATATTAGGTATCACGAAAGTACCAATTAAATATCACGTGACATAAATTCTCACAGGTTGAGTTACATTATAATATACATATGTAGAATTAGATGGCTCGATAACAAACCTATGCATGGGTAAGTGATAGAATAATTATATTGCAGCGAAACGTGTCACGAGTTAAAAATTACATCCTATCTTGATAAAAATAAATCTTATTTCTAAGATTATTAGGCTTAAATTTGATTAGTTTTTTATAACGTTAAAATCACTGTGTGAAAAATTAATTATCTTGCAAATTATTTGTCGTAACTGTGATTTGTAGTGACACAGTACTATTTTATCACTACATGTAAAATAGACGTCCTCGAGAAATAACTAGTTATATTAAACCAAATATCATTTCAATACTTAACTGTAATTCAATGCTATCAAAGATTCGAGTCTTATCGCTATGTATTTTTTAAAAATAGTCTAAATATAACTTACTTGTAGGATGAGGAATCTCGATGTTTTTTCGCTCTCTTGAAATGTAGCCTCAAGGTTTCCTGGAAATAAATAGGTACACAGAGGATGACCCTATGGTCATTTATTTATTACTATGTCATAATTTGTCAGTTATCGGTCTAGCAGAATATAGTGGATCGACGATATGTAACAAGTTTTCTATAGTCTTCTATGTTGTTCATAATTACAACATAGTTTTTTTTATATATCATAAGAAGCAAACGAACAGGTGGGTGATCTGATGTTAAGTGATCACCACCGTCCACAGACACTTGTAACACCAGGGGAGTCGGAAGTGCATTGCCAGCCTGAGTTTGAGTGGGAGGGGAGGAAGGGAAGAGGATAGGGGGAAGGTGACGAGAGGTACTGACAGAACGGAACGCAACAATAAAGCACTGATACTTCACGTCGGTTTTCTGTGTGTCGGGTGGTAGTACCGGGGACGAGCCGACCCATTCATGCTGAAACCAGTAATAGTTTCAGCTTGGCTCTACCACCTACAAAAAGAGTGCTCATCAAATATTATCTGAGTGTCATTGTATGCTATTTTTTAAATTTAGGGTTTCTTTAATCCCAGATTAAGAGAGACAAAATTTAAATGAATCAACAACGTGCGGCTGATCTGCAGTCATATGTTTTTGCAAGAACATTTGATAAAGACTCTATTGAGCTTATTTAATACATTTCAATGTATTAGCTTATTTTTGTTGAAATTGTTGACTTATCTATTAGGCCAGCTAATAAAATAAACAAAAGTAGTTATTAGCCTCGGTATATAAGGATCTCGAACCTTCCATGTATATAGTGTTTTTAAATCATCAATTTGTTTGTTTTTTTTTTTATATATATAAATATTGTAGCAATATTATGAAGTACTGGCGGGACCTGTAAAAGTCTTATTTTGATAATTTAAAAAATCCTAAAATTCAACCACAACGCCACCTGCCGGGTTCAATTGTGATTCTAAGCCGCTATTGCATCCACCTGACCATACACAAACAATTTCATCAAAGTTTGAGCAGCCGTTTAGGAGGAATTTAGTCACATACACACGGACAGAGAAATTATATACATAAAGAAATAACAATTTTCATATTTTCGCAGAGCATTCGCCCGCCCATTCGACATAAAAAGGCGATTTCAGAAAATATATGAACGGCTGAGTGCCTTAAGCGCTCGCCTTAGAAGTCCGGTGAAGCTATTAAGACATTGCTAGGTCTATAGCGTAGTCAGTTCGAGAAAAAAAAATGTATGAAATAGAAATCATTGTGCTTTAGACCATATGACTGAAGTAAGTAATGTATGATATACATATATGTATAATATATAGTACTAGCTGTTACCTGCGGCTTCGTACTCGTTTTTTTTAATACATTAAATAAATTTAAAATCGTTATCACACATCTAGTGTAAATTACAATAATACTTGTTTCAAAAATATTTGTAAGTATCACACACACATCATCTACTGTAACAGGTAACGTGTACATTATATACGTGAATAGTGAATCGAATGGGATGAGATTATCTCTCTGGAACTTTAAACTATATATCACCCTCAGTGCTCACACTATATAAGAAAGTAATGAAAATATTAAACTTAACATTATCGAATAATATGTGTTAAGTTTTTTAATTTATATAGATATAATATGTCCATAGTGTCGATATAAATTATACCTTGCTATAAATTAAATGACATATAATTATATGACTTTCAATTATATTTATTCTTGGAGTCCAGTACTATGTCCAGTATATAGTATAGTGAACAACATATTTTTGATTAATTTCACACGGACGAATGCAAGGATAACAGTTTATCACTACATAGTGTAAAATAAAGTCCTGTTCCACGTCTGTCTATATGTCTGTTCGCAATAAGATCAAAAACTACTGAACGCATCTTCATGTCGTTTTCATCAATAACGTATAATTAAAAATTGAAAACAAAAGTAACGTAGAATAAACTTTTTGAATAGGAATACAAAATAAACCATGAAAATATTTACGATAGAATGTTATCGCGTTACCATGGCAACGCATATAATACTGACATTAATATGCAGCGGAAGCTTCCAAAATAGCCCGATTTTGATACATTCTTCATTAGTGCTCAGCTCCTATTGGTTTTAACGTGATGATATGTAGCCTATAGCCATCCTCGATAAATAAGCTATCTAACACTAAAATAAACTTTCAAATCGGACCGGTAGTTCTTGAGATTAGCGCGTTCAACCAAACAAACAAACAAACTCTTCAGCTTTATAATATTAGTATAGATAATATATATTCTTATTAAATTTCTACAAATATTTACATTTCTTATATGCTTTTATTGATAATTCGAAACGTAATTCTGTCTCTCTTTATCTTTACTAATATATATCTCCATCTCAACTTCCGTTCGCCTCACCCGTTCACACGTTTTCATAACGCTCTCGTCACACATTCACCGTCTTAATCCTCGAGTCAAACGTACGCAAAGTCACATATCATTTGATCACCTATTTATCACAACACTGTTCTAACTAACGTTATTTATAAAAGTAACTCACCGGCGATTTGAATTTAACGTCGCACTCGACGCAATAGCAGTCCTCTCTTTCGTGTGCAACCTGCACGTGTTTGTATAAGAGAGACGCGTATATGAAGGTTTTACCACACTGCGTGCATTGGTAACGACGTGATTTGTCATGACGGCTGTGAAATAACGTATCGATGGAAGAAAACTTTTTTGACGTGAAACATCTATAGGCGGAGGGTAAACCTGATTGTTGACATGGCGACATTAAATACGCACTTTGCACCATTAAAGACATACTCAAAAACATTTGCAATCTTATCTGTATACACATACGATTCAAATTGGGATTCGGCACGCGTCGCCGACCTAGCGCCCTTTGATAAATGCCGCTAAACACACAGCGCCACCACCTAGTTGATTTTTTGTATTTAATAAAAATGAATATTTATGTAATAAAATAAATAAACAGTAATTGTTTTATGGAACTAATTCGTAATTGCTCGCGACAACTTATAGTGGTTGTATTAAGTATGATTGTTGTTCATAGTGTTAAGTAAATTTGTTATTATACTTCATAGAAAGCTTCCCTGGAAATAAATAGATACATGTAACAGTGTTTTATTTACAATATATAGAATATCATGTAGGGTTATGATATTATATAGTTATACAATTATATGTAATATAGTTATAGATAGTTTAATGTTTGGAAATAGTATTAAGTTGTTACTTATAAGTACATTTGTAATTTCTTATAAACCAAATAAAGAAAAAGAAAAGGGTGACTCAACAATACCGCCCCGCCTGTATAGTTAGTTAGGACGCGCTTGAACCCTGCGCACGCAACTAAGCGCTCTGATTGGTGGAATAGCGCCGGCGTGCGTAAGCGGTTCTTTATTTCTAAAACGTGGCCCAGATATGCCATAAAAACGGGCGTGGGCGGTATGAACAGCCTCTTAGTCCGGTGAAGCTGTTAAGACCTTGCTAGGTCAATAGCGTAGTCAGATCGAGAAAAAAATAAAAAATAAAATGAACAGCCTGTTTAGAACGAGTCGCCATAGAGACACATAGTTTACGTCAACATAGGAGCGCCCTTCGCTTCGCTGCTCACTAGTTATAGTGTTTTATTGCGAGAAAACCTAATCGTCGTTGCTCCGAAATTCAACTTCGGAACCAGCTTCATCGTTATAGTTGAAAGTCATTCGGAGGTGGCTTTCAGTAATGCTTCATCTTTTCATTATGCCGTAGCTGATTCTTGTCGTAATCGGTTCTTTTATGCATATAACTTATTCAAAATAATTTCGATGTTTCACATCTGCCAGATGTCCCGTGACGGCTCAAATTAATTTTGGAAGCATTCTTTTAGTAGATCACTACTGCCATTGTCGAGTAGGTTAAGTTTCTTGCGATCAGTGGTGCCTGTCTTGTTTAGAACTTTTCAGGGCCTTTTTGTGGCAAGTCGAAATACATGCTCCGTGACTTTCATTTATAATTTTGTGTTATTCAACCGTACATTTTATAACATTAGTGGCCTTTAACTGAATATAGATCGATTAGTGTGCACAAATGAAGTGGATGAGAAATAATACCACGGAACATGAATTCTTAGATGACACAAAAACTCCCTAGAAAGTTCTAACAAGACGGCAACCATCTCGTTAGAACAATGAAATTATCGCAAGAAACTTGTGATATCAGTACCTTACTAGAGACAATAACAATCTACAATAAGAAAGGTTGCCAAAAATAAAATAAAAATATGTGAGCCGTCATGGGACGCCTGGCAGATGTAAAACATTGAAATTGTTCGAATCAAACAAATCTCAAATTCTCAAATAGGTATGCGAGCTCAGTGAGGCAAGAGAGATTGCGCACAATCGCTTGCGTATGGCATCGCGTCGCCACGTCTCACACACTCGCCACGCCAACAATCAGGTTTACCCTCGCCTATAGATGTGTCACATTAAAATACGCAAAAAGATACTTACACAGAGTGAACTCGCAGCGAGTCAACCGACTTGAATATTTTCCCGCAATGGTGGCACGTGTGGGTTTCCTTCGAAGCATGAGTTTTAACGTGTCGCTGGATTACGGTCCTTTTGCTTTAAAAATGAATTTAGCTTTTACATATTTTCGAAGAAAAAAAGAGTAAAAAAGAAAATAAGACGAGTCCTTTTCGGCGCCGCTATCACAGTATGCTATTTTTATTAAATCAATAACTTATAAAATATAATATCACAGAATCGACACAAATATCAAAATGCTGCTATTATTATTATTCAATGGAATAAGTAAATTTTAAACTAAATCCATTTTAAAAAATATCTAGTAAAAGATATAAATTAATTTTAGACCATTTACTTCCGTTACAGTGTAATTGTCAATTTGAAATAGTGTTACATGAGTATATTTGTATATATGTATATATATAAGTACAATCCATCTAATGTGTAGTCTAATAATTCAGAGATACCCACTTGGTAGTGAAAATACAACTGACACAGCTGTATGTGTGTGCTTCGCTGGTGTGACTTATCGCGTGATGTTCCAATAAATGTTGCCTCGAAAGTCGTATGTGACCGCAGACTTTGCATTTATACCTACAAGTTTACTATTCAAGTTAATGATATTATAACTATAAAACAATTGATCCGTCACGGAACGCCTGGCAGATGTGAAACATCGAAATTGTTTTTATTTTGTTTTATATAAGTTACATGCACAAAATAACAGGTTAAGACAGGAATGAGTTATGGCATAATGAAAAGATAAAGCATTACAGTTCAATAAAATAATGACTGTTTATTTTATTACATAAATTTTTTTTCATTAAATATAAAATGTAAGAATTAAACTAGGCACAGGCGCGGTGTGTTTGGCGGCATTTATCAAAGGGCATTAGGTCGTCGGCACGTGACAAGTAACACTAGTAAAACGAGTGGCCGACAAAACAATTTGAATCTTATTTTAATACAGATAGGGTTGCAAATGTTTTTGAGTATTTCGTTAATATTGCAATACTGCAAAATTCGTGTTTTGCGTCGCCACGTCTCACCACGCCAACAATCAGGTTTACCCGCACCCATAGATAATTCACATCAAAAGCTGTAGATACGTCACCTATATGGTATTTTGACAAAACAAATGTCACGATAACGCACACATACGTAAAGTAATATCGTAACGTGGAATCGAAATGTGGAAGTAAGATGACATATTCTCAATATCGGTGGTGAAAAAGAAATAGATATGAGTTGCTTAGATACGGGCGGATTGATGAGACAGACGGTAAAAGTAAGCAAGTTAGCCAAGTTTTAACAAGACGCTGTCGAAGCGCTTATGACGTATTTGCAGCTTTTTAATTATAATATCATTGATGCAAGTGAGGCTTCTTATGGGAGAACTTTAAAATTCTGATCCGTAAAATTTTTGTGCGAGGAAAAATGGTGGGGAGAAACACTGTGTCGCGCTTGCCGTATCTGCGTACTATACGTTGTTCAGTTATGTTAAAGCATATGAAACTTTCATTCTTAAATGTTTTTATTGTTTTATATTTTTATAATTAGCTTTTCTTTAGTTGTGACTGGAAAGTAACTGGATGACAATGCAACGGAAGTCCGTTACGGCAATATGGCATCACGTTTTTGTACCATCAGGGTTTATAAATATTTTTGATTTTGTCAATAAATAGTTTAGAAACAAATCAATCAAAAATAATAATAAAAATCACACAATAGAATTAATTATATATATAAGGGCGCGCGACCAGGCTGCCATCTGGTTTTAACGTAATTAAATAACAAATTAAATCAAAGCCTCATTATCTGTAGTACCATCTATCGGCTAATTCAGAACTTGAATAACATAGGAAATATTATTAGCGACTCTTTGTTATAAAGCAAATAAAATATAGAAAATTAGGCAAAAGAAGATGTTTTATTTCAATCGCGTGTGACAATTACACGCACTCATCATTTTACTAAGAGACTTTTTCTTTGTATTAACCTTCAAACAATAATCATGAATCTCATTGTACCTCTTTTTTCAAGCATGCAACAACAGTTTATTAGTTTTTTTTTTAATATACCACAAATAATTCCCTACGCCATACTTCAATTTTTGATAGGTGAGTTGTCTATGCGCGGGGAATTACCGTTATGTGTAAAAAGCTTTAACACTGGACATAGTTGCGGCAAAATTTTTTTTTGAGAAAAATTTAAAAATAATGCGTCGAATTTATTATACACACATCAAAAAAGTCTAAGCAACATGCGTGATATTACAAATTTTACCATTTATATTAATTAATTTCTAAGTATGTACTCAAACAAAGTGCGTAGGTAAGTAAACTTTTTTGTTATTGATGACATACTGGCTGGTTGTAAAAAAAAAATTGATTATGTTTTGTTTTTTGAATTTGTTTGAATTAAAGTGCGTTTTAATTGCTACGTTTAGTCTTGATTCTATAATTTTACCAATCATTTAAATAAAGTTAGCGACAAAATTGAATTGTTAGATATTCTTTACGTCATGAAGCGACGTCATTTGATGGCAGATGAAATGCAAAGAGATGTAAAGCCGATGTTACCCGCTCGAGAGATAAGTTTAAGGCTACAAATTTCAAGTGGTGTTGATGTAAGTCCTAAAACTGTGCGAAATCGACTGCATGAGTACGGCCTACGAGCTCGACGCCCAATCAGGTGCCCACCGATACGTCATGGGAATCGCGCTCGTTGATATGAATGGTGTAGAGAACGCATAACATGGACCCAGGAACAATGGGATAAAATTATGTTTTCCGATGAGTCTCAATTCGGGTTTAAGCCTGATACAAGAAGGGTGCGAGTGTATCGTCGGCCCGGAAATACTGAAAGGCTCAGGTGCGTTCAGGAAGTTCATCCATACAGCGGCTCAACAGTTATGTTATGGGCGGGTATTATGAAGAACAGGTGAACTGAGCTCGTTTTTGTAAATGGAAACATGAATGCTGAAAATTACATTGAGGATATTCTCAGACCTTATGTCTACCCAATTGCACAAACCTTTGGCTCCGATTTTAGGTTAATGCATGACAATGCGCGTTCACATACAGCTCGGCGAACCAGTGAATACTTTGCAACGGAGAACATCCGGGTATTGCCCTGGCCTGCACAATCGCCAGATCTCAACCCCATCGAGCACGCATGGGACATGCTCCAGAGACGTGTTTTGAAGGACTTGGACGGAGCGACAACAACCCAACAGCTGAAGGATTTGCTACAATTCCATTGGGAGCGAATACCGCAAGATGACAAACAGTCTCAATATTTCAATGAATAATCGTTGCCGACAAGTTCTGAATAGCAGAGGAGAACATACTTTGTATTAAATTATTGTATTCTTTCACAATAAATACATTTTCTTTAGAAATTTCATTTTGTAAAAAAAACGTTTAGTTTCTTATGTATGTTAGTTTCTACAGTATATTCTAATATTGTTCATTTATGTTATTAAAAGAATTTATAAAGACAACAGCTGTTATTTTACATCATAGAACCCTAAAGATATTATTTTAAAAATAAAATACAACGTTATAATGTGAAGAACCATCCTAAAATTTAAATTAGTACATGTTGCTTAGACTTTTTTGATGAGTGTATTATCTATGTATAGTAATTTACCTAGTCGTGTGAGACTTCATATGGCCTCTCAGTGAAACGGGACTCGGGCAGTACTGACTGCATATCTCGCAGAGGTACATGCCATTTTCCTAAAAAATAATAGACAATAATATTGTTATCTCTTTCATTAGTACTTGACCATTCGTATGATAAAGATTTTTTTTTATTTCACTCATGTTTAGTAATTTAAATAGTAACATTAATGGAAAACATCGCGAGGAAACTTGAACCTGAGAAATGTTCTTGTCTAATTACCGTACGTGGGAACGATATAGTAATGTGGATTATTGACTTTGACAAGCGCCTCTTCAATTTTGTTCATTGAGCTTAAGTGTCATTTTCTACGTTCAAAAGTATACTCATACTTTTGAAAGTTTCAGAACACACTAACTAAGGTTCTCTTTGTTGTTTATTAGTATTCGTTTTGGTGTTACTATTTTACATGTTAAATGTGACCATGAACTACCACACGATTGAAAGGTGTAACCCTTTAAACATTCACCTGGTATAGGTCTTTTCTACATTAATGTGAACGAATCCGCGGGTAAGAGTAAGTGTTGTATATTTACCATTGTATGTTTCACCATATGACTCGCCAGGACGTCTTCAAAGTTGAACCCCTTGACGCATTTCTCGCACTTATATGGGGCTCTGATATATACATCTGTTTCTGATTTATTTCTCATCTCTTCTAAAACCTGCAAAAGGGGTTGAATAGGAAACGAAATTATGAGGGAATTTATAGACCAATTTGGCACAAACTTAGCCAGAGTACCACTGAAGAATAGGATCTCTTCGTCGGTAGTACTCTGCCTGAGTTTGTGGCTTCCTCTTCTTCGGTGTACTCTAGCTGAGTTTGTGGCTTTCTCTTCTTCAGTGGTACTGTAGCTGAGTTTGTGGCTTCCTCTTCTTCGGTGGTAATCTGGCTGAGTTTGTGGCTTAAGTTGCTGATTTGTTAACAGGATAAGTCTAGGTTTTCTACAGATGTTATAGTTATTGAAGAAAAACTCCTTTTTGTTAATTATTTTCAGTTCAACAGTCCCGGAGCATATACACCTATTTTTAGGTACCATTTATGGCATCTTCATACCACAGACCAGTTTTGATCTACATTTTAATACCAAATTTAATCCTAACAACCTTTTTACTGGTAAGTTATTCGTGATAAATTGCAATTATTACTATATTTAGTTTCATAGAAAGCATAAAAATTTTAAGTGGAGGTTATACTTTGAAAAATACCCTATCTGCCAGTGAAAATCTAATCAAAATAGTTTCAGCCGTTTCACAGTTAAGCCTGGACAAACAATAATCCTATGAATTCTATTTTTATGTATAGATTCAAAGTAAAAAACGTATATGACCAGATATCCTAATATTATAATTTTGTATGTGGGTCAGTTTGTTTGTTACTTATTCAGTAGTACATAAGGTACAATTCATCCAGAAAATGTACGGACGAAACCTATGTTAATGTGAGCGAAATGGGGACAAAAGCTAGTATAATAAATTTACCTGATCTTTTGTTAATTTAATTACTATATATTCATTCGTTTCGCGGACCATTCTAGTAGTAAAGCCTTCCGGTTCACCTTTTGCTTCTATAGTGACGTCATTCTCAGATATACTGTGAATTATTGTCTGGTATTCTTCCTTCACTATATTTCCCTGCTTAATTTCCTCGGTGTTTGTGATCAACTGTGGAAATTACACGGAATAAGACATACCTTGTAGACCACAGGCATCTAGACTTTATTTCTCATAGACCACATTCAAAATATAGCTGGTTCCAGTGGCCCATCCACAGCTACGTTTATACCATTATATATTTGTAGGTGGTAGAGCCGCGTTGAAGCTTTTATCGTTTTCAGCTTGAATGGGTAGGCTCGCCTGGGGTAGTACCACCCTCTCACAGAAACACCGACGTGAAGTAACAGTACTTGTATTGTTGCGTTTCGTTAGGTCAGTGAAAGCGTCAGAGGCCCACCCTCCTCATTTTCACCTTCACCTTCCCACATATTCCCAAAATTCGATAAAAAATGTGGAAATCAGCAAGTCTCGAATATGGAACATGAAAGTTTTTACAAGTAACAGTCGTGAAACTTCTTGACATAGTATCTGCCTACATTCATAGGTGAAGTCAAGTCAATACTTTAATTCTTTACTATCGAAAACCGATAAATTTTCGTGAATACCCGCCTACGAATAGTGAACCCCCATTGTTTTGTGACGCTAACGTATCCCCCCGGGGATCCAATTGGATCACTTTGAGAACTAAGGTAGTAGACGATAGAGATATTGAAAAAAAAGAGATAAAAAATTAAACAACGGACGGTATTGTCAATGGACGGTTACTTGGCCTTTCCAACATGGTATGTGGTTCTCGTAGACATAGTGACAGAATGATTAAACTAGAAGAATTTATGGCCGCTCATTTTTGAAGGGAATCTTTTTTTGAGACATGATATATGAATGACATGAATTTTTGAGATATGATATAGTTAGGGGCCGATTAAGTATCACGTAAGCAGATTTTTCATAATTTCTGATCCTTCCCACCTTGTCAGCAAAAGTATGCAAAGCGTTTACCTACCCCTCTCAAGCTTATGTAAACGTAAGGACTAAATTTTATAGAAAATCGAAAGAAACAAATAATCACCACCTAGATGCCCTCGTTCCATATTATCATAAGTTTTAGGCTATGGGAGAATTAGATGGTATATTCTTAATGTGTTCGAAATACTATATAATAACATTATGTATAGAAATAGTGTTTTATAATACACTGTGCGACACATACATCTAGAACTCAGCGATTAGGCCCGAGTATTCACGTCTTTAGTAATCTTTACTTTGTAATGAAACATTTACAGCAGATAGGTTTTTTGTTTAAAAAATGCAACCATACCTGATCTTTCTTCTTTCTCTTCCTACCTCTAGGTTTTATGTCACAAGGACTATCACTTCTTAATTTGACTAATGGTAGCTCATCATCATCATCATAAGTGGTGAAATCACAGTCATCATGTGTTGAAACATCATCACAATTATCAGGACCCAAATAATAGACTTCCGGGGCTGTGCTGAAGAGTGTAGGGTAGTGTAGAGATAATGAGTTTGTTTCCTGTAAGAGAATATGATCGTTCAATATTTTATAGTATATTAATTAAGGAAGATCATTTATAGGTATTATATATGAAAAAATTGAACCGCCACAGGACGCCTGGCAGATGTGAAACAAACAAAATTGTTCTGTATAAGTTATATCCATAACAGATTACGACAGGAATCAGTTATCGCATAATGAAAAGATACAGCTAAAAAAAATATAAATTAGTTCCATAAAATAATGACTGTTTATTTATTTTATTACATAAATATTCATCTTTATTAAATATAAAAATTCAACTAGGGATTGGCGCGGTGTTTTTGGCGACACTAGTAGAACAAATGGCCTACAAGATAGGGTTGCAAATGTTTTTGAGTATTTCGGTAATAGTTCAATGTTCGTGTTTTGCGTCGCCCCACGCCAACAATCAGGTTTACGCTCCGTCTATAGATGTTTCACATTAATAATAAAAAAAGTAAGCTCCTACAAAAACATAAAATAAATTTGAATGATTATATTCTTCAATAAAAGTTTAATATTTCTTTATAATTTTATTAACATACAATATTTGATAATATTTATAATCACTATGTTATTATAAAACAAAGTTCTCGGCCACGTCTGTCTATCTGTTCGCAATAAGCTCAAAAACTAAACGGATTTTCATGCGGTTTCTATTAATGGATAGAGTGATTCACGAGGAAAGTTTAGATATATAATTTGTCAACATTTTTAATAAATTGGATGAAATATAACAAAAGAGAACAAAAATGTCAGGGCTGGTCAAGCTGCCTGGAAGCTTTTGTCGAAAAAGCTGCCTAATTACTTTCGTCATAACAAAACAATTGAGGCACTAAAAGAGAAAGATGAAGTCGCAGGAATCGGCAAGTAATATAAAAATGAAATTTTGAGCTTGATTAATTATAAAGAACGGAAAAAATGTTATGTTATTCCCATACAAAACTTAGGTTACGGACTATCTTAGAACTAATATTAAGAGCTCAAATTTTCAGGGTTTTATTTTTAATAAATTCAGAAGCATTTAATCTCCTGGGAATAAAGATATATGAAAACACCTCTACTGAGAATCACCGCAATATATACCGGCTAAAGAGTCGCATTATTCATAAGGATTACTCAGTAGTTCTTTCTGGTTATACATCAATTAAAAATAGGTGCGTAATATTTGACCTAATTACCTCGAGCAATGCAAAACTGATATAACCTCAACATCAGGTGATTTACACGAAACGAACTGGTAACACCGCACGTCGGCTCGCGTCCCACTTCACTTTGTTTGACCGTGCGATATTCCAACAATAAGCAGTTATGTAATGATTAACCTTGAAAACCACCCCTTTAATTCTATTAATTGAAACTAGGTATGATTTTATTATAATATGATACCCATATTTTTAAAAGTTTTAGAGCAAACTTTAACTAAGGTTCTCTTTGTTGTTATTAATGTTTGTTTTGATACTATTTTATATGTTAAATGTGACCATGAAATATGACACGAGTGAATGGTGGCATACTTTAAACAATCGCCTAGTATATGTCGATGAAATCGAGAGGAAGGCTCGTATCATTGTTCTGGTTCCATGGCGATGTAGGATTTAAATCCAGTCAAGCAGCAATTAGTTATAATTGAATTGTGAATAGAATGTAATGAGTAAATGAGACAGAGTAACGACTGGCAGATTTGTCCACAGCTTTAATCTCTAGAATCTAGAAGAAATCTAGAATGCCGCTCTTAAAATCAGCTCTTTTACAACAATCCCCACCCTCGTGCCTTATTCTCAATATTTAGATGGTAGCATGATAGCATCAGTCTTAATTAAAAAAACTACTCTTAGTATTAAATTGATTGATTTTATCAAAGAATAATATATGATTTGGTACATACATAGCATCTTCATTGCAATTATAATGATACATTATAAGTAGTTTACTTTATTAAAGTAGGAATGTTTAAGACAAAACTTTACAAGAGAAAAGTAGTTCCCATATTTATTACCAATTGGATTTAGTCACAACTATTTATACACATAATGAAAATAAAAATTAGTTATTTCTAGAATAATTATTTACTTACCAATTTAATACCACTATTAAATATTTCATCAACTCTGCGACAATTGCTTATAAATTTGATGAATTTCCTAAACATGTACTGACAAATTTTACAAATCAACATCTTTTTATTAGTCTGTGAAGTGAAAAGAAAAGATATTAAGACACATCAAAATAGTGATGACTCATGGTGGTATGCCTTTTTTTTTTTTCGAACTGACTATGCTATTGACCTACCAAGGTCTTAATAGCTTCACCGGACTACTAAGGCGAGCGCTTAAGGCACTCAGCCAATTTTATTTTGGCAACCAGCTCAAGGGTGCACGGCACACCTTGGCTTGGCTGTTGCCTGTTGCATGCAAAATTGTGACCTATCTTAGCTAACCTAGCTAACTATTCATATATGTATAAGTTGTTGAAACGTATATGAGTACCAAGCATATACGCCTCAACAACTCTTCCATATATTTACTATCAGAAAATTGGGAGTTTTTTCAGTTCGATAAGGGAAAAAAAAGTAAACCCTTCCACTTTCATGTGTAAGCGTGTAGATGTGCACATGTGTGGGGGTGCTCGGGTAGTGTTGTAGCAGTGATGTATATTTGTGTGTCATCGTATCGCGCAAGCAATGCCCTCAAGGGCTCCCTACCGAGGAATCGAACCTAGGCTTGAGCCGCTGCCGTGGGAGGCCTAATCGGGTGTGGTATGCTTGGATACAAAATGTATCAGTATAGATTCACATCCCTCTGTAGAGAGGTACATATGCATTTCTATAAAGTGCATGCTATGGATATGTAGGTGTCAAATGTCACTCATCCTTTTCCATTCCACAGTTCCTCATCCCACCTGCATGAAAACTCTTTTTACCCAAACTTTCTCCCGTTATAAGTAAAGTCGTTACTTACATATTAATGCCACCACAACATAAGTTGGTCTATAATGTTTTAGGATTTTTGTTTAGGTTTGATTTGGTGACCTAGCGTCCCATACTATACTCATAGACCGCAAATAATAGAAAAGAAAGTCTTCCTTTATTTTTAAACTAATCAATTCAATATGTCTGTTTTGCAAGTATATCCTAATCTAAAGGAACCGAGATAGAAAAAATTGAGATAAAAGTAATCCACCTATGTGAATTTGAAATGCAGCCACTTAAAATAATGATTGCTCTTTTATCTCAGCTTGGTTACCTTAGGTTAGATTTGCGAAAAAAGATACACCGAGCCGAGGTAGCAGTCGGCGAGCGCGATGCGTTTAATACGAAAGTACCCTAACATAATATCACATAACATTATGGTCATAACTCAACTTAGGTCGCGATTTTGCATGCAACAGCCAGGCCGAGGTGTGCCATGCACCCTTGAGCTGGTTGCCAGAATGGAATCGGCTGAGTGCCTTAAGCGCTCGCCTTAGTAGTCCGGTGAAGCTGTTAAGACCTTACTGGGTCAATAGTGTAGACATTTCGAAAAAAAAAAAAAAATACAACTTTAGTAATTTTCAAATAAAAATTTCATATACAAAATGTTTCTCTCTAATATCATATAGTATTCTTATCTTTTTGTTTTATCATAGGAATTCTTCATAAGGATGATACTTTCTCAACAATCAAATGATAAAGTTTGTTTTTTTTTTTTAAGTACATATTTATAATTATTTTGTCTACCATATGAATCTATAATATTGTAAATGAGAAATAGATAAATCCTGTGTACTTTTATTAAGCTGTTGATTCGAATTTAATTGAAAATCAAAGAGTAAGGTAAAATTATTTACTAACCTTCTGTACATTTTTTTCATACAAATTTACGATGTCTGAAGACATTGTATACACATCATTTGTTACTTGAAGGCAAGTTTGGCATCTAATACTGCGGTTAGCATCACTAATAGTATTGATTTCATTCATTTTTCATTAGATAAATAAAGATTTTGATCAGAAATAAAACCCCGCAAACAAAACCTAATAATTTGAAGTACAGGGTTGCCAGCACAAATAATTAAAATGGAATCATTTAGTACCCTTTAGTACAAACAAAATGGAACCAAAATTTAAATGAATAAAAATTTGATAAAACCATATGAGAGTGGATAGAGAATTTCAATGTGATACAACCAAGGAATAAAGCTGTATCCTGCGGATATAATGAAAAAAAGAAAAAAACAAAGAAGTTAAGTACGATTACTTTTTATGATTAACAACGCATAAGAAATTAAATATTATAAGAAGAAATTTGTAATTATTACACAAAAATTCAGAATAACAGCGCACGTTTTCAATATTCGACCTATATTTTTTTATTTATCTTTGTGAACAAGAATGTTACAAACAGGAAAATTTTGCGACGGCGCAGCGGGTTTAGTATAGTTTTAAATTTATCTTAACATATTATCATGTTCTTTTTTCATAATTATAGAGGTTTTTACGGGTCTAAAGTGCTATTTATAAAGCTCAGATTTATTACAATTGAAATCTTTGACAGTGGCTTTGATATTTTTTAGCGATTTTGATAATTTATACCTCAACTAGCCTCTGCCCGCGACTACGTTCGCGTGGAATAGATACACTAACACGCAGCAGTTCTCAAAATGAAAAACATCCCAATATTAAAACATTCTTCATCTGTGCTCCACTCCTGTTGGTCTTAAAGTGATGATATATAGCCTATAACCATTCTCGATGATTAAGATATATAACACTGAGAGAATTATTGTAATTGGACCAGTAGTTCCTGAGATAACCCCCTACGACGTCACAAACTCACAAAGTTTACCTCTTTATAATATTAGTATAGATAAATACAAAGTATATTATGGTTTTCATCAGTAGTTCACAATGTAAGGAAAATTAAATACAGTCCTTTCGTCACTATAATTTTGAATCAAATAGCTTTTTTACAGAGATTGTTCTCCCATAAATATTAGGTCATCAATGGTGGGTACTGAAATAAAATCAATAGTAACCATCACAAATCATTTATTTTCAAAATAAATAAATAATTCTAATATATATTAGTAACACAATTTTATCAGTAAAATTTTACACTACATATTTTGAATATCAATCTGGATGACTCCTCATTATTCAAACAATAAGTATTGTAATACTTATCAATTGGAATTTAATTATTAGGTCTTTATATTGTGGCTTCGTAAGAAATTATTATGAGAAAAGTTTTCAGGAATATTCAAATAAGTCAAAAGTCATCTGGCAAAAATTAGAGCCCGGGATCACTCGCTGTGTGAATGTGGTTCGGATGAAGGAAACCTGGACCATATTTTTTTAAATTGTCCAATTCGGCGCGTGTCGCTATATGATATACTGCCCCAGGAGATAACCTGTCCCACCCATATGCAATTTCTCCTCTCCCTCTCCTTTTATTACCCTTATGTACAAGTATATTAACATTTATAAAATTAAGCTGTAATTAATTATTGTATTATAGTTACCTGTACTATTTAGATCAATATTTAATCATAAAAGGCATATATTTACTAACTCAGTTCTCACATCTCGTGGCAATATAAGAACATTTCTCGGGTTTAGGTTTTGTCACATCGTACATAGTAATCTAGAATTATACTATAAAGTTAAGTGCATAAAGGTATGGATAGGCTCTCCACACTTGCTATTTTTATATGTTCCCTTTGGTTATTAACTCCAGGCGTTTTCCACTTATTGCAGACATGCATTAAGAATGAATAGGACCGTTTAAAAGTCCTACAACAATTATTGCACCAGTGCTTAGCTATCTTGGCATGTTTCTCATCCATATGCTTCTTCATATCTCGTTTCACATACATTTTATTACATACATTACATATGACTTGCTCCAAGGACCTTCCAGTCGGATATAGACTTCGCAAATCTATAAGTTGCCTATATTTCTCAATTACTTGAACATTAAAATTGGGGTTTAACTTCTTTATAACTAAAGTGTTGTGGTCCATCTTTCTCATTTCAACTATTATATTTGTATTAATTACTTTTTCAAACCAGACTTGGTTGACGGTTTGAAGGTCGCAGTACGGCGGGTGGCTGGTCAGCTGGAAATGCGCTTTACGTATGTGATACCTTAGGAGCCATTGTTCAGGATATGAGATTTGGCAGACATTGCATTGAAATTTTCCATTAGATTTTCGCTTTACTTGATAACTGTAAATATAAAAGAAATCCTTTAATCCAGCCTCTAAAACTAATCAGGTGAAGCTGTTAAGGCCTTGCTAGGCTAATAGTAATTAAACACATTTTATATCCATGATCATTTCAACAAATTAGTATATTAACTATATCTATACTAATATTATAAAGAGGTAAAGTTTGGGATTTAGTTTCTGCCGTTGTGAGTTCCTAGGGTGTATCTCAAAAACTAGCTCATTTATCGAGGAAGGTTATATGCTATATATCTATACTAATATTATAAAGAAGTAAAGTTTGTGAGTTGGTGACATTGTAGGTGGTGATCTCAAAAACTACTGGTCTGATTTGGAAAATACTAGGAACTACTGGTCCGATTTTAAAAATTCTTTAAGTGTTATATAGCAAATTTATCGAGGAAGGTTATATATAAATATAAATCTAGTACACTGTACAGGTAACTATAATGTACTAATTAATAACAGCTTAACTATATTCATGTTAATATATTTACATATAAGGGTAATAAAAGGATTGAAGGAGAGAGAGAGAGAGAGAGAGGAGGAATTATACAAATGTACTGTCTTATTGACAACACTTAAAAATAAAAGAATCATCTAAACTCCCAATGTGTATTCAATGAACAAGACAATAAATAGTTGAGTTTTTTATTTAAAAAAAGACTAGAATGCTGGAACATGTAAACACGTATAATAACACTGAACACAATTCTCAATAATTATTATAGTGGATCTTAGGAGGGTAAAGTTTTTTTTTTTTCGAACTGACTATTCTGTTGACCTACCAAGGTCTTAAACACCATCACCAGACTACACAGCGGGTAAAGGTTCCACTAACTTATTATGGAATATAGGCTTATTATTATACTAGATATGTCCACTACTTCATTCATGTAGCACCTCATGTAAAAAAGGAGTGAATATGTATTCAGTCTCAAGTACATCTACTTTTATACTTTATAATTATAATAACTTTTGATAGAGTTAAATGATTTGAATGAGACAAAGGCTAAATGTTAGTTTAATATTTGCTTTATGATTTTTATCATAAACGCAGTAGGGGAGACTGGGGACACTTGATCTCCATTTTTATATTTTAATCATACCAATAAAAATAATATAGTATTGCAGAATATTTTTTTATTACTGCCCACATAAGTTATCTTTCAACATTTTTGCATCATTCAATCATGAAATTTATTTGTGTTGACCTGTTTTGTCTCGTTTTTCCAGAAGACTACAAAAGGATCAAGTGTCCCCAGTCTCTCCTACTTTAGCGACGATGGGTGTCCAATCAAACAGACAGCCAGATATTTCTAAAGATTGAAATGGATTTTAATACTTATTGCTTCACACATGCAACAAACAAGCATCTAAAAGTGACGGGTAGTACCACCCGACACACAGAAACATCAACGTGAAGTAATAGTGCTTGCATTGTTGTTTTGTTCAGTCAGTGAGAGCACCGAAAGCCCACCTCTCTCCCACTGCCTTCATTCTCTTCGTCTTCTCCACCAACACAGGCTGGAAATGCATTTGTGACTCCTCTGATATTGGGGTCTATGGACGGTGGTGATCACTTAACATCAGGTGACCAACCTGATCGTTTGCCTCCTATGACATAAAAAAAATGGCAGACATTTTAGATTTACATTCTTAAGGTTTTTTTTTATTGCTCAGAATTATTATCATCATCATTACCCTTATCTTATCTTACATCTTTTCATCTCTCCTCATGACATGCCCATACTATGCTAATCTATTACTCCTCAACTTCTCTGTCACTGGTGCTATTCTCAAACTGCCTCTAATATACTCATTCTTAATCTTATCCATTCTAGTTACACCACCATCTCTGCCACATGTAATTTTCTCTCATCCGTCTCTCTTGTAACCCAGCACTCAGATGCATACAGCATGACCGGTCTTATCATAGTTTTATAAATCTTCCTCGTAAGTTTCAAAGGCATTCGTGGGTCACAAGCTAATTGCTCAGAATTATTATATTTACCTAGAATCACCGTGCATACGTAGTGCATGCGTTGCCAAGTTACCGCAGTTTTTAAATTTTAAATTACACCATTTGCAAGTGGGTTGGTTTAATATTCCTCGTTCGCAAATTGTTATATGCTTTATCAGGCTATGTTTAGTTGTTATTTGTTTATTACAATTATTGCACTCAAAATACTTTTTCGAGATATTCCCATTATAATTCTTTTTGACTGGTTTTGTGATTGTCACATCCATGTTTATAACTATACTACGTGTAATTTATACTTGATCTATAAACTATAAATAATGAAACATTCTAGTATATCTATTATCTTCTAAGTACATACTAATAATAATTATGTGGCTCTACTAACTACTTATTTACACAGAGTAGGGATGATGATCTGAATTCGATTAATCAAATGCCATATTTAATGACTATTATTTTAATCGATATTAAAAATCGAATCGATCCTGTGAATTGATACTGACATTATAAAATTGTGATGTGATTTTTTCGTGTTAGATAAAAATAAATCCATACAAAAATTTATAACTTAATAATAAGCTCATTAAAATATAATTAATATATAAGAAATCGATTTTTGGATAATCGGTCCTCTAGACCTCATTTTAACATGAACTGATAGACAGGCCACGATTCAGATTAATTACATTGTTTTTTTGCGAAGTATCGTTTATATAAGGTACTCTGTGAGTATTGTCATTCTTAATGCAAAATGTATTGTAATTTATTATCTATAGGTATTATACCTCGGAAACATTAATTTATATACAAACTATTACGGTATTTTAATGTCTTATTTTAGAAAATCTATATATTTATAGCTACCAAGTATGCCATCCTCTTGGCAGACTGGTTAAAACTTTATAATATTGTAAATAAAATGTCGTTCAAACAAATTAAATATCGTGTGTCTGTATAAAATAAATACTTTATATGAGCATATGAATAAACAGTCTATTTTACGCACTCAGAGTATTATTATTACGCTGTCCATATCAGTCTAAATACTCTAAACTCTTAAGTAGTGAGCTGGAGGGTCCTACATATTTCTAATAAATTCATGTGCTCTAAACCTATTTTACAATTTGTTATAAATATATTAGGAATGAATATTATAATTTTTAAGTTAAGAAATCTCCAAGTAAAAGATAAAAACTAGACGTATTGCTTGTTAAACTAAAGAGTAGCGATCATATAACTCTGCTTTTGTTAGGAGCTTTACTATTCTGTGTCTAATCTATAAATAAATAATAATTTTCGATTTTATTGCTGGTTATTAGTTTATAATTAATGATACGACAGTATAATCTGTATATAATAAATTAGGCATATTTGGTTCTAAATACTATAGATTCATTTTAATAAATAAGTCCTATCTGTTTATTATAATATGGATATGTATTAATTGATAAAATAAAGATAGAACAATTCGATAGACGCCCTATTACAATATTTGTGTATTGTACGTACTATCTTTGTTCTCAAATATATAGTCCATATATTTTGTAATCTGATCTATTCAAAGAGAATAAAATTATGAAAGAATTTATAAGTAAACAACTTATAAATTTGTTTCATAATTACAGATTAGAGATGCTGATTCTTCACAAACATGGATCTTAAATCGACTTGATTCTTGTATTTGGTTCGATTCATAAAAAAATCTAGGTCTAATGGATAGATTATTCAGAAATCGATCTTATTTTTCTTTTATTTTGACGTGACAACGTCTTATAAATTGGTTTGCCGGGTGACACTTCAAGAAACTGCGTTACGCTCCGCTCACGTTATGCGCTAACAATGAGAGCGAGTGAGAGGCACGCGTCCCTTCCACTCGGGCATGGTTAGCCCGCCTAAGAGCGAGAGAGACTACTATACGAATGAATATTCACATTAAAATTATTTTACCACTCAAAGTCGTTGTCACGTAAAACTTTCGCCCGTATACCGACTTTACAGGCAACCAATTTTTTTTATTTTTGATAACCTATTTATTTTAGAAAAAAAGAAACCGTTCCTTTTTATAGCCTTTTTGGTTTTATAACATAAACTATTGCATCGTTTTATTATTATTTACACCGGAAAAATGAATCACGATATTATTGTCAGAGATCGATTCTCTGATCTCGGTTTGATGTTTAATATAGTTTAAAATCATCAATTTTCTATATTTCAAAATTGATTGTTCTAATAATCAATCTCAGATTGTCATCCCTACTACAGAGATAAATGATAATCACTAACTATTATTCGGGAGTTTTTGGCGGGATTTCAGTCTGTCATGTAGTGGATTTTATATTTTATTCATAATCTTGTGTTACTTGACTCTATATTGTATAAAGTTGGTGGTGTTTTATGTAATATGGTTAGTTTATAATGCATAAGTGAAATGAATGAAAAATAATACCACGGCGCATGCAATTCTGAGATGCCACAAAAACTCCATGGAAGGTTCTAACAAGGGAGCCACCATCTTGTTAGAATGTTGATTCACGCGATGCTTGATATTGAAATGATCGTTCTACGCTTGTAATATTATTTACTACTTGACAATGGCAGTAATAATCTGAACGGTTGATTGCCAAAAATAAAGTTAAAAAAAAAACTATTATTCGTACTAGACATGGGTTATAACAAGACAAACATAATATCTGTTATTACTGTTACGCAATAATAACAGATACCAATATCTGTTATTAAATAACAACTGTTATTTTTTTTCAACCCATTAGGAAGGAATAACACACACATATGTGTAAGTATATACCATCCGGAGTCAAATGAATATCACCTTTATATTTACACGATAAAATCTAAGTTACATTGAATATTTTATAACCAATGCAGTAAGTGGTGATATAGACGTTCGAATACTCACTATTATTTTAAACGTTACATTACAAATAAATTCTATTGTAATTTTCCTTGGAAGCAATAACTACTTCATCATTACTTAGGCCTTATTAATATATCTGTGCTATGTTTCTACCCATATTCGAAATTTTAACCCAATCAACCGATGTTCCCCAAACCAAACCTGATTCATTTGAAAGTCAATAATGCGAAGATGGTTTTAGACCACCAAGCATTGCATTAGGCACATTCAGTCTATTTACGGAGTCGATTTTCAATTTCCCCATATAAAAGTTTTTAAATTCATCAAAGGATGACGTTATCAAATTGTGTCAATTTCATTGTCATGGTTGCTGTTGTTGAGCTCAGATATATCAAATATTTGTAATTACGTATTTACATATTAGCTTACACGTTAATACAAATTAAAATCTGAGAAAGTCACTGTGAAGTGTAACCATGCTTTACTTGTATAAAATATGCAAATTGTTTGACCAATTTTATTTATATACCTACTTAAGGAAGCAACAATTTACATTCTAAAATAATATAAGACAATCAAGTTAGAATGCTAAAATTAGTCCTGCAGTGATTCCGAACACAAAAAATTTAACAGGTAACTCTTAATACGATTAGAACACTTGTCACTTTTCAAGGATGATATGTTCCAGTAAGATACTATTTGTATTTTTCGATTTATAATACTAGGTGTATCTCATTTTAGCAACAGTATATATAATGGGTTTAAGCGAGATACATTAATCAACGAAGTAACAGTTAAGAACAGTTAATATGAAGTAATTAAGAAGTGACGTTTCGAGGATAATTATCTTTTTGTAAAATTACTATTTCTATTTTTCGGGTTATGGTACTAGGTGCTTTTCGTTTTAACTACAGTCTATTAAATGGGTGTGAGCGAGATAGATTAATCATCCAAAGAACAGATAATACGATCTAATTAAAAATGAGCTTTTCAAAGAGGATTTCTTCTTATGAAACGACTTACTATAATTTTTGTTTATTTCGTACAAATACTAGATGTGTCTCGTTTTAGCTTATGACAGTATTATACATAAGAAAAAGATAAGAATAATTGTTTCATTTTTTGGCCGTTCTTTCTTTGGCTGTCTGTTATTTTAAGGTATGTTAGTGACCGGCTGTTATTGAATAATGAAAATGTTGATTGGTATTTTTTAACAGATATTATGACATCGCAAGAACATCTGTTATCTGTTCTTTTCGAATACTTGTGATTTATATCTGTATGATAAATACGCCTCACTCCTAATTCGTACTAATTGTTATAGTCTGTTGGTATAACGATAATATTGACAATATAAAACAGTCATAGATAAGAAATAAGAATAGTTTACTGGAGAAATAAGGAATATGTAATGAGGTTTATAGTCCATAACTCAATTTTATCTAATAGTTCTCAATCAAAATGGGAAAGAACAAGATGATAGCAAAAAGTTGTCCAAAATGCGAGTCTCAGGTAATAATTAATGTATTATAAATTAAAGTATGTATACTCAATGAAAAGATCATATTTTGCCCTAAGCAGTATTAGAGATATGTTTATATATATATAATACGAATGCAAATCTAACTTACCTATACCATTTAGATTTTTGTAGAAAAAATTGATGCAGGTGTCTAAGTGTTAAGGTACCATGGAGTTTTAGTCCGTGCGACTCGGGCATATTCATTCTCTGCTGCCTGAAGGGGGGGGCTGCATTAGAAATTCACATCCTGAAATTATTGTTGAGGGAGGGTGAGAGGGTTTGGGGGAGGGGTCTCATTCCTCTATAGTATTCCCCTCCGCGGAAAGTCATAGTTACTGAGATATTCATGATCAAAAATCAAAATTGGAGCACTTCTGAACAACCATTGGTAACTTTAATATTAACAATTTGGTGATTTTTAAGTTAAAACAAAACAGTTTGTTCAATACTATGTTTATATACCAGTAGAGCAAGAAATGATTGCTGAAAAAGTGTAAATTATGGAAAAAAAGAATTTTTTTAATTATTTAAAAATCTTGTAATAGAACTAAAAAAATATAGCAATTGTGCTTAAATAAGGTGTAGCTTTCAACTAATTAGATATTAACTTGTATGAATCTTTGTATATCTAGGTAATAAGGAATAAATTATTTATGGAAAAGCATAACTATTGAGAAAAAATATTCAATCAACAACAACAAGGAATTTGACATACTTGCAATACTAACCTACATAGAGGACAAGGGCTATTCCTCTATTAACCTAACTTATCTCAGTCGGATTTGCTTGGACTAGTTTGCACATTTGCTACGCTTGCTCGCCTTTCTTATATGTGGAGAGGCTTTATGATCATACAAATAATTTATGTTATATTCTTTTTTATGATTGAAACAGTTGAATTATGGGTTAAATATAGTACTAGTAAAACAAAAAATATAATATTATTATAAAAAAAATAAATTTTATTTTTTTTTTTTTTTAATAATAATAAAACAACAATAAATATGTACGAAACAACAAAATTATTATGCACCTCTGAAGGAAAAATCACATTCCATTGCACATACTTTCAAACACATAAAAAAACCTATGCGTATCCGCAGGGGGTGGGGGTGTCTTTTGAAAGGGGGAGGCAACCCCTATATAAAAAGCAACCCTTAATAACCCCAAATTTGAGATGCGAATTTCTATTGCCAAGCCATGTATTTCAATTATTTTTAGAAATGTTTATCTGTCTGTCTGTTTGAACAGGTATCACTGTTAAGTTCTGCCTTCAGGATAAACCCTAATAATCACTATCATAAAGCATATACTTAAGTAACAATTACTCTTAGTTTAAAATCAATATCTATCAAAAGTTATTGTGATGTTATGGGACTTATGTATGAGAGAAGAGTATATAATTAATTGGACTGGGTACATATAGATGATTTGATTAAGCACTGCTTTTTTTTCCATAAGCCGGCATAGCTAGTGATTAAAAATCCTTAAGATTGTCTATAGATAGCGTACAGCCTTAATTGGTGGGTAATGTGCTAACACAGCTTTATACAGGAGTGATTAATTGAGTATCATGAAACAACATGTACACCTTCACCACACATGCACCCTGCACGCTCACACACGCACCCTGCAAGCTCACACACACACACACACACACACGCACACGCACACACGCACACACGCACGCACACACACACACCACACACACACGCACGCACGCACGCACGCACACACACACCCGCACGCACGCACGCACACACACACCCGCACGCACGCACGCACGCACGCACGCACACACGCACACACAACACACACACACACCACACGCACACACGCACACACGCACACACACACACACACACAAATTAGCGCACAAGTGCTTTTAAATTGTACTTTGTACATTTATTCAAATGGTGGGCGTTGACATCTGTGATACAGTTGAACACTAGTATAGATGTCAATGATAATTAGTATTGATTCGATGATAAACTATTGTACTTAATAAAGTGGTTACTCCTTTAAATTCAATGTCATAGAATAAATAAGTATCTACTTCTGTCATCTGCTGTGTTTCAATAAATGTTTATTATTATTATTATTATTTATTTTAAAATTCTTCAATTGAGGAGCTTAAATGACGATTCCTCCATATTTCGTTAATAGTGCAAAGTTCGTGTTTTGCGTCGCCATACCTTTAATCAGATTTACCTTCCGCCATAGATGTTTGACATGACAAAATGATGTTTAATCATCCCGAAGTTGTCTATATATTATGTATATTCTTATACATTTAATAAAATATGTATTTATAACCAAAGTAGTGTTCTGTACATATGACTGATCTATGTTCAGACTGTTTTTTAAGATTGAAGAGGACTTACTATGGTTAAACATTAAGTTTAGTCTGTGTTTCATATATTCTGATTAGATCTTTCTCAAGATTTATTTATTCTTACATTTTTTTCTATATCGTAGGAAACAAATAGACAGGTCAGTCACCTGATGTTATGTGATCACCAGCGTCCATAGACACTTGCAACACCATGGGAGTCACAAGTGCGTTGCCAGCCTGTGTTTGGGGGATGGGGGAATAGGAAAGGAGGACTAGGAGATGGTGGAGAGGAAAAGCAGGAGGGGGAGAGGAGGTGGTCTTTCGGCGCTCTCACAGACCAAACGAAATGCAACAAAGCAAGCACCATTACTTCACATTGGTTTTCTATGAGAGGGAGGTACTACCCTGGATGAGTCGACCCATTCATGCTGAAACCAGTAATAGCTTCAGTGTGGCTCTACTACCTATACAATACTGCAATCAAAAGAAATGTGGGTGCAACTGCTTCTTTCTTGGATATTTAGTCTTACATATAGTATATATTTTTGATCAGGAAAATAATGTTATAATCAGGGGTAAATGAAACACTGTTTGTACCAGAATACATATCTTTGTACTTGTATACACCAATATCAAATAGACTCACGTTCACACAATGACACTAAGGGCACATTATAAAGTAACTTATAATTCTTTTTTTCCTAATTTACATTATTCTGT
The DNA here is from genome assembly GCA_014332785.1 of Antheraea mylitta. NCBI lineage: Eukaryota > Metazoa > Arthropoda > Insecta > Lepidoptera > Saturniidae > Antheraea > Antheraea mylitta. Next base: position 86,564 of record JACEII010000129.1, on the reverse strand, counting down.
TGGCTTGATAGGATTAGAAATATGTCTTAAAATTAATCTTATTTTCTTATATTTTTTAACAATTTTTAGCAGGAAAAGAAATTATGTGATATTTGCGAAACTTCCTCTTTCCACCACATTAGTAGTGGATTATTGGTTTCAGCCTGAATGGGTCGGCTCGTCCGGGGTAGCACTACCCTCTCACAGACAACCGACGTGAAGTAATAGTGCTTACATTGTAGCGTTTCGTTCTGTCAGTGAGAGCGCCGGAGATCCATCTACCCTCCCCGCTCCTCTCCCCTCCCCTCCCCTCTTCTCTTCCTTCCCCTCCCCCTTCTCACCATTCCCCCAAACACAGGCTGGCAACGCACTTGCGATTCCTCTGGAGTTGCTAGCGTCTATGGACGACTGTGATCGCTTAACAACAGGTGACGCGCATGTTCGTTTGCCTCTTATAGGACATAAAAAAAAATTTGTAAGATTCGACTTGACTAACCCCCCTTGAATGTCTTACTTATGGGTGCCCCTAAATATTGATTTCTAATTTACAGGTGGCAGTAGCATCTAAGTCTTGTAAATGCGGTCATACATTCTTTGCTTCGCGTCGTGCAGCTGATAACTTACCTGTCGTTGAAGATATTAAGCGTAGAACTGGCAGAGTGAGGAGATCTCAGCCACAATTTTATGATGCTCAACACTATGAGAAACAGATTAAAAAGAGAGTAAGTTTCTCTGGCTTAATTGGGAGGCTTGAAGTCAGTGATGTAGTTTGTTTTAATGTAATCAGAATGAACATGGGCATTGAAGGTCTTCTCTCTACAATGGCAGTAATAATGTACTAGAGAATTGGTTGCCAAAGAAAAAACTTATTACGTAAAGAGGTGGAGGGGTAGTGATAATCTATAAAAATTAAATAAATTGAATTTTGTCTATAATGCTAGAAAAGAAGCTTTTCACTTAACGCATATGTACGGAACTTCTTTTTTATATCATAAGAGGCAAACAAACGGGCAGATCATCTGATGTTAAGTAATCACTACCGTCCATAGACACTAGCAACACCAGGGGAGTCGCAAGTGCGTTGCCAACCTATGTTGGGTGGGAGAATGGGGAAAAAGGGGAGGGGGGAGGAGATGGGAGAAGAGAAGAAGTGGGTCTCTTGAGCTCTCACTGACCGAACGAAACAACAATTCAAGCACTGTTGTTTCACGTCGGTTTTCTGTGATTCCAATGGTAGTACCCTGGTTGAGCCGACCCATTCATTCTGAAACCAGTATTGCTTCAGTGTGGCTCTACCACCTACAAAAATAAAGGTGGTGTCGTCCAGTATTCATAACATTGTGTGACTTGCCTGTTTGTTAGCTTCCTATGATATAAAAAAAAATCTTCTGTATCTATGTATGTGACTAAATTAAACGTCTAGCCGGATTTCGATAAATATATTGAGTGAGTGCATGTATTGTTTGATTTATATATGGAACCAGTAGGTGACATTGTGATTCGAGGGTTTGTTTCTTATTCTCAGAGCAGAACAATGTCTGCCTGGCTAGCTATTATATATACTTAAAGAAAATACAGTTCCTTTGAGGGTTAATCTCGGAACTATTAATCTGATCTGCATAGGCATAATATTACACTGTATAGAATGCTTCATAGATGATTCTTGGAGAAATCTTTGGAAAGTTCTATTCAAGAGATTCGACAATATTCGAAGACTGGATTTTCAAACCTTATTTTTTTCTGGTTCTCAAAGTCCACATGATTTATCTATTGTTTATTTGTAACAATGGGTGTTTAAAACTCCTTGTATTTTTTTTTATAAAAAAAGAACACATTTTGTGTCATTGTTTTTTTTTTTACAAAAAGGATATGAATGTAAGCAAGCAAATTAGTAAATCTATTATTTTAATTTATATTTAGTGTAATTCTTCGAATCTACTAACGATAAATCTAACCTGAAGTTACATTGGGTTCGTTTTAGGCATGTAAAATATACTTTTACATGCTTCTATTTCTGATTATAATTGTTGATAGATTGATGATATTTTTTTTGACATTGACTACTATTTTCAAGTTAAATTTATAACTACATATTATAAAACACGTCTGTCTGTCTGTTCGCGATAAACTCAAAAACTGCTCAACGGATTTTCATGCGGTTTTCACCAGAAGTGATTCATGAGGATGGTTTAGGTATATAATTTGTGAAGGTTTTTTCATTATCAGGGCGGAACAATGTCTTACGTCACGCTTATATATAATATATGTTATAGCGGTAGTATATCTGATTGGCATTTTCCGGTCCTACGCATTACTGTCTTACGGAAGGTACTATTGTTGTATGTCTATAGTAAAAAAACCATTTTATTTCTTGCAAAATATACATAAAGAAATCTAGAATTTAAACTTAATTCCTTATAATTCTTATTAAGCAAGTACCCCTCTGTGGGTGAAGGCCTCCTCCAAAGACGCCCACTGTTCTCTATCCTGTGCAATTTCCATCCATCTCGGCCCAGCCGTTTTTATTGTATCATCCATCCATCTCGTAAGCTTACGAGATGTATGCCTATAACTTATAATAACTTTGTTTCAGTCACCGAAGAAAAGATCATTGTCCAGGTCTCTGGAGGAAGACAATAAAACCAAGGATAAAGCAGAAACGGGTTAGTGTTTTACATGTCTTTTGCGATCATTTTCAAGTTAATTAACAAGATGGTGGCCGTCTTGTTAGAACTTTCCAGGGAGTTTTATGGCAATTCAAAATCCATGCTCCGTGTTTTTTTTAACTTTATTGTTGGCAATGAATCTTTAAGATTATTACTGCCATTGTCACGTACTCAATAATATTACAAGCGTCGTATGATCATTTCAATCGTCGTGTGAATCAGTATTCTAACAAGATGGTGGATCCCTTATTAGAACCTGCCAGTGAGTTTTTGTGGCATCTTAGAATTTCATGCTCCGTGGTATCATTTTCCATTCACTTCATTTATGTACAATAAACTAAGTATATTACCTAAAACATCAAATTTACGAAACATAGAGTAAAATAACACAAGATTATGAATAAAATATAAAATCCACTACATGACAGATTAAAATCCCGCCAAAAAAAAACATCTCTCCGTGGTATTATTTCTGATTCACTTCATTTGTGCACAATAACAAAACTACATTACGTGAAACACCAATAACATTACAAAATATAGTCAAGTGGGGTCGGTATTGGTGTAAACACGCAAATCTGTGAGGTATTGGCGATTTCGTATGTCGAAAAATAGGTAGTTCTATATTTTCTTACATCGCACCCATAAGAAGAGAAACCGTAATAAGCTTAGGTGCAATTACCTGTGTCGAAAGCTGCAAGGAGCGACACGAAGTTAATAACCTTCGATAATGAAACGGAAAATAAACCCTTTTGTTTTGTTCTGTTCATGTCGTTCCCACGTTCACTATCAAGTTAAAGTGAAACCACCCGACAGTCATTGATACTGTGCTTTATTATAGACACGTAGAGGATGGCGTATAATTTTTTTTTTTTGATAATTAGGTCAAATATTAAGCACCTATTTTTTTAATGGGTTTAGAACGAGAATCGAGTGCACAGTGTCCTCCATAAATATTACTGCCGTCTAAACTTTCAACCTGTTTTATTTAAGTCATGTGGTCTAAAGCATATTTGTTTTTTTTAGCGACTGCACGAGCCAGACGTAGAAGGGCTTTACGTCGCGCTCAACGGTCACCAGCAGCTTCCACCAGTGCTGGAGCCAGGGAACCCACACCCCAACTACGACCATCACAGCTAGCTCGTTGTCAATTGATACTTCACGAGATAAATAGGAAAATGACTGCGGTCATGTGGCAGCCTCCTGCTGATATTTGAAGTCAAAACCATTAGAAGCTACTTTGAAGACAACAAACGATTCTGTGATAGTGTTCTCCGTTATCGCATAGATTGATAAAGTTGTGAATTTTGCAAAGTGCGTGAGTTTTTGGTGGAGGAAAATATGAAGAATAGGAAGATGACTGCAGTCATGTGGCAGCCTCCTGCTGATATCTAAAGTCAAAACAATTGGGAATTACTTTGAAACCATCAAAGATTCTGTGATAGCTCGGACACCATATAAATTGATAAAGTTCTGAATTTTACAAAGTGCCTAAGGTTTTGGTGGAGGAAAACATTTCATTGTGATGAATCTATGATATTTTCAACTAAGGTTCATTTGGGTAAACCTTAATTATGAAAAAAAAGGATTGTCATTGAGCGCTTATTTGTGCTCTCCGGACATTATACTTTAAAACCAGACCCATTTATATGAAACTAGCAGGTCCGGTGGACGTTGTCTCGCCCTGATAATTAAAAAAAACCTTGAAAAATTATATACATAAGCCTTATGAATCACTTTATCGACTGGTGAAAACCACATGAGAAACAGTCCAGTAGCTTTTGAGTTTATCGACAACAGACAGACAGACGTGGCAGAGAACTTTGTTTTATTAAGAGATTAGCAGACTAGCCTATTCATGTCGACTGACTTAGGTTCGAATACTTGCAAGTAAACCAATGTTTTTGGTGAAGACATTTACAAAAGTGTGTTTCCTGAACTTGTTTTACCTTGAAATGGTGTGAGACTTCCCAAATTCTGCAACTATTATCACCTAATATAATCATATATTGAAATGAAATAAAGTTTGAAGTGTATAGGTAAAAAAAATGATTTTTAGGTTTTTTTTTTTATCGATCTTACTACTATTAGCCTGGCAAGACCTCAACAGAATTTTTTTTCGAACTGACTATGCTATTGTCTTGGCAAGATCATAACAGCATCACCGGACTAGGGCTGATCGATATTTATCGATGTTTTGATGTCGATAATATCGACACATCGATGTTTTGATTTCGATAACATCGACGTTATGAGAATGTTGCATGTACTAGCTAAAGACTAGAAAATTATCAAATCTGTAAGCCGTACGAATAGTTTTTTCTTTGGATGACCTTTTTTTTCGTCGCTGACCTCTGTTTTTACAGACAATTTTAATTGCTGCCAAAAACATTGATGTTTATCGTACATCGATACTATTGAGTTGATGTTTTTCTAATATCGCTCATCCCAAACCGGACTATTTTTTTTCCAACTGAGTACGCTATTGACCCAGCAAAGCCGTAACAGCTTCACTGCACTACTTTTTAATAGTGAATTGAAAATATACTATACCGAGTAGAAA
>JACEII010000129.1:69055-81346 GCA_014332785.1 Antheraea mylitta | reverse complement strand
CGCGATGCAGAACAGCTTCACTTCACTACTTTTTAATAGTGAATTGAAAATATACTATACCGAGTAGAAAACCATCTTGATACCGCGATGCAGGCTTCGAACAGCGACATCTAGTATACCACAGCTACATTATAACTACATCTCGTAACAATTTAATTTATTCAAGCAATGAACAAATGGGAAGTTTTGAAACTTTTCGTACACGGTTTTTCCTATATGCGGTTCCTAATTATTTCTAATTTTTTTTTCAACTTGAAGAAACACGACTTTACTTTGGCAACCAGCTCAAGGGTGCACGGCACACCTCGGCTTGGCTGTTGCCTGTTGCATGCAAAATCGCGACCTATCTTAGCTAACCTAGCTAACTATTCATATATGTATGAGTTGTTGAAACGTATATGTGTACCAAGCATACACGCCTCAACAACTCCTCCATATATTTATTATCGGAAAATTGAGAGTTTTTCAGTTCGATAAGGGAAAAAAAGTAAACCCTTCCACTTTCATGTGTAAGCGTAGGCGTGCACGTGTGTGGGGGTGATCGTGTAGTGTTGTAGCGGTGATGTATATTTGTGTGTGACCGTATCGCGCAAGCAACGCACTCAAGGGCTCCCTACCGAGGGATCGAACCTAGGCCTGAGCCGCTGCCGTGGGAGGCCTAATCGGGTGTTTATATAATATGTAAATATATGTATATATTAGAGAAAGAAAATGGTAAGTGAATAAAAAAAAGAAAATGGAAAGTTATGTTCAACAGAGTTTTAATTTATGTAAATAGTTATAATTTTACATTTTAATTATTAATTTGTAAATAAATAAAGATAACCTTTCAATAAAGTTTTTTTTTTTATTTTTTAAATGTAATTAAACTTTACGTATCGATAGTTTTGGAGGGATTTTAGTGTGTCATATAGTGGATTTTATATTTTATTCATGATCTTGTGTTATTTGACTATATTTCGTAAATATAGTGGTGTTTTATGGAATATAGTTAGTTTATTGTACATAAGTGAATTGAATGGAAAATAATGCCACGGACCATTAAATTCTGAAATGCCTCAAAAACTCATTGGAAGGTTCTAACAAGGGAGCCATCATCTTGTTGGAACATTGAAATAATCACACGATGCTTGTAATATTATTAACTACACGACAATGACAGTAATAATCTGAAAGATTGGCTGCCAAAAATAAAGTAAAAAAAAGCATGGAGCATGGACTCTGAGATGACACAAAAACTCAATGGAAAGCTTTGACAAGGAAGGCCACCATCTTCATCTTTTGAGCTACGTCAGCTATTACAGATTTCAGCATGAAACACACACGACACACAGAAACACCCATCTGAAGTAACATGCTTGCATTGTTGCGTTTCGTTCAGTCAATGAGAGCGCCGGAGGTCCACCTCTTTTATGCTCTTTCCCTTCCTCCTCACTATTTCCCCTACCCTCCAAACACAGGCTGGCAGCGCTCTTGCGACTTCCCTGGTGTTGTAAGTGTCTATGGATGGCGGTGATCACTTAACATTAGGTGACTCGCCTGTTCGTTTGTCTCCTGATATAAAGAAGATCCATTAGAAATATAGAAATTATTGCGAGACACTTGTCATATTACTGCCTACTTGACAACGGCAGTAATAATCAGTAAGATTGCTTGCCAAATATAAAATTAAAGAAAAAAAAAAAATTATGCTTCTATTATTTTTAACCGACTTCGAAAAAGGAGGAGGTTATATGTTCGGGTGTATGTATCTTTTTTTAAATACTACAATATGTAATTATCTATACTAATATTATAGAGGTAAAGTTTGTGACGTTGTAGGGGGTAATCTCAGGAACTACTGGTCCGATTTGAATAATTCTTTCAGTGTTATATAGCTCATTCATCTAGAATAGTTATAGGCTATATATCATCACGCTAAGACCATTAGGAGCGGAGCACAGATGAAAAATGTTTCAAAATCGGGATGTTTTTTCCTTTTGAGAACTTCTACTGCGTGTTACTGTTCGCCCAAAGTATTTATTCCACGCTAACGAAGTCGCGGGCAAGGCTAGTTACTATATAAAGTTTTAACAATTATTCACAATTTAGACATATAACAAGAATGTAAACCTGTCTGTACTTTTTCGATTTACGTAACTAAAATTTTTGCATATGTCTAGGAATAGGTAATAGAGTATATTTCAATCATTTTTAGATATATCTGTCTGTCTGTTTGTATGAACACGCAATACTGCTAAAGTACTGGGTTCATAATAAAACCTCATCAAGAAAACCATAAAGTTCGAGAGTAACTTAGTCTTGGTTTCATTAAAATCAGTCCACTCTATCAAAAGTTATTGTAATTTGAATGACAGTTCGAGATAAGTACGTCAGAAATGTAGGTAAGTAAATTAACTTATAATACAATTAGATGATTCTATTATTCATTGTTTTTTACATAGTGTTCCACGCGGACGAAGTCGCGGGTACAGCTAGTAATAAATATAACTGAACGTGATAGTGTAGAATTGTTATAGTATGGATAAAGTCTTCACCCTGAAGAGCCAAATATATACAATTTAAAACAGAAGTTTATTCGTAGTCCGGTGAAGCTGTACATATATAGGCCAATAGCGTAGTCAGTTTGAAAAAGTAGTTTTTTCAAAGAGCCTTTTTAAAACTTAGGTTTTGCTCTAGTACATATATTTTGGGTGTAAGGGGTGTCGAGTAACATCTTAAGACTTGAGACACCCAAGCCAACCTCACCTGCACGTGGTGCACCCTGCTGATCAACGAACGAGGCAATGGCGATAGCGGAGTGGTAGGGTTTTACAGCCCGACTGGGTCGCAACCACCATGTATATGGCGAAAAGCCCGTCATAGTGACTCGCTTCTGCGTGTCGCGTTTCGGGATCAGTCTGTGCATATCCAGTACCGGGTGACTTTCGTCATTATGGCAGGCATGACAGCGGCGACCGGCGATGGATAATGTGTCTATCTATGGTTGCCTATGTTTCTGGATTGTACTATTCTTAACATCAGGCATAGTGCAGTCACTTTGTCGTGCTTAAATAAAAAAAAAAAAAAATTTTTTAGGGACAACAAAGTACATTCTCGAGCTTTCTTTTTTTTAAATATATCTTTTTGATGTAAAATAAAATGGGCTCGGGTAAACCTGATAGTTGGCGTGGCGAGTGTATGAGACGTAGCGACGTGATGCCATTTGCAAGAGAGTGTGCGAAATCTCTTTTACTGGACTGAGCTCGCATAACTATAGTGTAATTTGAGAGTTCGAGATTCGTTCCCTTTGAACAATTTCGTTGTTTCACATCTGCCAGGCGTCCCGTGACGGCTCATTTTTTTCGGTATTTACGTATTTACAGCAGCGTAGTTTTGATCTGAAAGATTTATAGGCGAAGGTAAACCTGATTGTTGGCGTGGCGAGTGTGTGAGACATGGCGACGCGATGCCATGCGCAAGCGACTGTGCGCAATCTCTCTTGCCGCATTGAGCTCGCATACATATAGTGTATACAGAGTTAGTAGTAAATATAGTTTACTAAGTAACAAATTTCCATGTTTCACATTTGCCAGGCATCCCGTGACGGCTCACATTTTTTTGATTTCCAAGTCTAACGTAACCGAACTAACACGGGAAAATTGATAAAAATAAATATGCTAATATTATAAAATTGAAGAGTTTGTTTCTTTGGTTGAACGCGTTAATTTCAGGAACTACTGATCCGATTTGAAAAATTCTTTCAGTTTTAGATAGTTCATTTATCAAGGAAAGCTATAGGCTTTATATCATCACGCTAAGGCCAATAGGAGCGGAGCACCAGTGAAGAATGTTTCAAAATTGATTTTTTTTTTCCTTTCGGAAGCTTCCGCTGTGTGTTACCGTTAGCCCAAAGAAGCTACTCCACGCGGATGAAGTCTCGGAGAGAAACTTGTTAAGGATGAAAATCATTTTCTTTTCTTTGAGCCTGTAATGGTTGAAATCATTTTTTTTTCTCGAACTGAAAACGCTGTTGACCTGGAAAGGTCATTATAGCTTCAATGAACTATTGAGGCGAGCGCTGAAGGCACTCAGCCGATTGTAATCCGGTGAAGCTGTTAAGACCTTGCTGGGTCAGTAGCGTAGTTATTTCGAAAAAAAAAACTCAGTCGATTTTGGTTGTTTGGGCGACTTACTCAAGGGTGCACGGCACACCACGGCTTGGGCTGTCGCCTGTTTTGTGAAAAAATCGCGACCTATATGAGCTAACCTAAGTTAAGCTACCTAGATGTACTTATATGACTTATTGAAACATGTATGTGTACCAAGCATGCGTGCCTCAACAACTTCTATATGTATTTTGTGTCGGATAAATTTTTCTAAACTATATGGGATAGGATAGGATAAGGAAAAATAAGGGTAGAACTCGTTGTCGTTTATTTATCTGAAAAAGAAAAACCGCGGGTAAGCGTGTAGGCGTGCATGTGTGTATGGGTGATATGTGTAATATTGTAGCAGTGATGTAAGGTTTTGTGTCACTGTATCGCGCGAGCAGCGTATTCAAGGGTTCCACGCCGAGAGAACAGACCTAGGCTTGAGCCGCTGTCGAGGGGGGCCTAGTCTGGTGTGCGGGAGCGAAGTTTACCCCCAGAGTTGAAATCGTGTTGATTTTAAGATCCTATTCGCTTCACTGTAGCCGCTCTCAACAGCTCCGTGAACTGTTGAGAAGTGTTTGACGCTTGTCGCTTCTCCGGCGAAGAGGACTCGAGGTATACCAGCAGAGTCTATCAGTGGTTTTGCTAAATCGTACCTCGCGGTTGGATACACCGGCGTCAGCAAGTTGTCATACGAGTAAGTGCCGCGTGTAAAGGGATTGGAATACCACGACGATCTGTCAAGCAAAATTGGATACTTTATTTTCACTATCTGCACAAGCTTTTCTTGTACCTAAAAATAGTTTTGTTATTTCATAAAAACAAAATGATTTAAATGAATTAACCTTGGGCTGTATTCTTTTATAATTCTATATTTTTTAAACTAGCGGGCCCGGTGGGCTTTTATCTGCCTTGGTAATTAAAAAAAAGCCATCACGAGACGCCTAGCAGATGTGAAATATCTAATTTGTTTTGTATAAGTTATATGCATAAAAAAACAGATTACGACAGGAATCAGCTATGGCATTGTGAAAATAAAAAAGCATTACAAATTTGTTCAATTAAATAATAACTGTTTATTTATTTCATTACATAAATATTTATTTTTATTAAATACAAGATTCAACTAGGCGCAAGCGCGGTGTGTTTGGCGGCATTTACCAAAGGGCGTCGGCGCGTGAACTAGTAGAACAAGTGGTCGACAAAACAATTTGAATCTTATGTTTACACAGATAGGGTTGCAAATGTTTTTGAGTATTTTGTTAATAGTGCAAAGTTCATGTTTTGCGTCGCCACGCGTCAATAATCAGGCGTAGGCCGCCTATAGATGTTTCACATCAAAAACCTCGACAAATTATATAGGAACCTAAATCTTCCCCATGAATAACTTTATCTACTGGTGAAAGCCGCATGAAAATCTGTTGAGTAGTTTTTGAGTTTATCGGGAACAGACAGACAGACGTGGCAGAAGTCTTTGTTTTACAATACGTAGTGATTGGATCAGGTCGAGATTGGATTTGTGTGAGAGCACATAGACACAGACGCACTCCGCCGCGTATCTTCCGCACTTCACCTCTTGTAATGGTAACATCATCATGCGTTACATTCTTAATATTTTGTTTTTGTATTCGATTAGTTAATTAAGTAGCTACCGACACAAATAAACGAAGAATATGAAAACTCTATATAGCCAAGTAAAAGATAATTTGTGCAGTTTTAACAATTATTTTTAAAACTTTTCTGTAATACCTTAAAATTGATATGGGTTCCCTTACTGTTGAGTTGAAAGCCATGAATTTTGCAAGAAATGCCATTACTTTAGTCCTTACTGTTTCCTCTGGGAGATTTTCTACCTGTTTAAATACATTATTATACCCTGTATACATATATATAGGTACATTAGAGTGTCCGCATTGATATACAAAACCCAAGATGCACGTTTAACGTGTCACAGCCGGCAGACAAAAATGAGTGCATTATTTTGGATTATGCACTCATCTGAATAGTCTAACGTTGTTTGCATCCTTGTAAAAACAACTTTAAATTATTCAGGTAAGGTTGTAGGGAGTAATGTCAAGACCTGCTGGTCCGATCTGAATAATTCTTTCAGTGTTATATAGCTCATTCACCGGGAATGGTTATAGGCTATATACCATCACGCTAAGATCAATAGGAGCGGAGCACCAATGAAAAATGTTTCAAAATCGGGGTTTCTATTCCACTCGAACGAAGTCGCGAGCAGAGGATCATCTATACTAATATTATAAATATGTAAAGTTTGTGAGTTTGTGACGTTGTGATGTTGTGACGTTGTAGGGGGTAATCTCAGGAACTACTGGTCCGATTTGAATAATTCTTTCAGTGTTATATAGCTCATTCACCGAGAATGGTTATAGGCTATATATCATCACGCTAAGACCAATAGGAGCGGAGCACAGATAAACAATGTTTCAAAATCGGGATGTTTTTTCTTTTTGAGAACTGCTGCGTGTTAGTGTATCTATTCCACGCGAACAAAGTAGCGGGCAGAGGCTAGTATATATTTAAACAAGAATGTAAATCCAACGTGTCTGTACCTTTTAGAATTTTGTAAAAAAAAATTATTGAAAGTGTCTAGGAATAAGTAATTAAATGCATTTCAATAATTCTCAGAAATGCTTGTCTATCGGTTTGTTTGAAAACGTATCACTACTAAAGTACTAAGTTCACGATCAAACTTCACCAAGAACATTATAAAACATATCCTCGAATAAATTTTAACACTTAACCAGGCTATTATTGTAGGTGGTAGAGCCACGCTGAAGCTATTATTGGTTTCAGCATGAATGGGTGGCTCGTCCGGGGTAGCACCACCCTCTCAGAGAAAACTGACGTGAAGTATTCGGGCAGTGAGAGCGCCGGAGACCCATCTGCCCTCCCTTCTCCTCTGCCATCCCCTCTCCTCTAACCCCTCCCCTTACTATTTACTATATGTCACATAAAATACCGATAATATAATAAATACATTGAAACAAATGTCCCAGTTTCAGTAATTTCCTTGGGCTCGGTTAAGGGTTAATGTTGGTATTATTAAAATCGGTTCACTCTATGAAAATTTATTGTAATTTTTCATGAGATTACCCCTCTACAACGTCACAAACTTTACCTCTTTATAATATTAGTATAGGTTAACCCTCGCAGACAAAGTTGCGACTATAAGGTACTATTTGATCTTTTTGGTTTTTATAATAGAAAACAAAAACGTACTTGCTTTGTAACTTCCCCATTAGTCCATAAAGTTATAGATTTTGTAGACCCCTTAGGACATGTAGCTAATATCCTAGTTATCCAGTAGTCATTTGACTGTACAGCAATTCTGTCTTTTGTTTCCCAGATAAATCCAATATAAGAACAATTTTCTGGCCACCAGATCCTGTCAAATGTGAGTATAATCTTGCCGACTGTTCCCATTGATATATGATTAATAGCATTCAATTTCTCCGGTGGCAGATTTGGCGTGAATAAAGTTGCATGTCTGGAAAATAGAAGGAATTAAAAGCCAGAGATTTATTCCAGCCCACCAATTGGGTGGGTTATTTTTTTTAACCTTATTTTTGGCAACCAGTCTTTCAGATTACTGCCATTGACGTGTAGTTAATATTACAAGCGTCGTGTGATAATTTCAATATTCCAACAAGATGGTGGCTCCTTCGTTAGAACCTTCCAGGAAGTTTTTGTGGCATCTAGAGGGTTTTGATATCTAAAGGCTATTTATTATAGAGTGGACCAATATGTGAATGATTGTGACGTCTGGAAATGACGCTCCTCTCTGTGTATCCACTAAAAACTAAGTACTTAACTATTTATGCTTTGATCGGGAATAATACCACGGAACATGGATTTTTATTTTCTTTTTTTTTTTTATTGTAGCACGGCAAAATGACTGCACTATGCCTGATGGTAAACACAGTGTAATCCAAAAATAATAGCGACCACCGATTGACACACTATCCATCGCCGGTCGCCACCATCATGCCGGCCTGCAAAAAGCTGGATATGCACAGACTGATCCCGAAACTAGACCCGCAGAACTAATCACTATTACGGGCTTTTTCGCCATATACATGGTGGTTGCGACCCAGTCAGGCTGTAAAACCCTACCACCCCGCTTTCGCCATTCCCTCGTTCGTTATTCAGCAGGGTGCACCACGTGCAGGTGAGGTTGGCTTGGGTGTCTCAAGTCTTATGATGTTATTTGACACCCCTTACACCCCTAAATTATTATCAATTGTCACAAAAACTCCCTGGTAAAGTTGTAACAAGACGGCCACCATCTTGTCAGTTCATTGATATTATCACAGGAGACTTGTAATATGATTACCTTTACAACAATGGCAGTAATAATGTACTAGAAGATTGGTTTCCAAAGAAAAAACTTATTACGTAACTAGCTGTACCCGCGGCTCAGCATGCTTTTTTAAATTGTATTAAAGAATTATAAACTTGTGAGACTATGTACAATTATAGAAATGCTCTTTAAAAACAATTCTAAGTACGACACGCACGCCACTTACAGTAGCATGTAATGTATACAATATATATATAAATACTAACAATGTACCTAGTGAGGTTTACCATCAGCAACAAAATTGGGATTTTAACCCACCATATGTGTAAGGAACTAATGAAACAATAACTTAAATACTATCATAAAGATTTACATTTACATTACCGTGTCATTATACTTACGATTTTGTGTCTATACAAAAAATAAACGCTTGTCTGATCTGCAAGAAATTGTATTATGGACCTATTTACGTAATACGTTTATAGTCTAAAATCTTATTAGGAAGACCTCTTCTATCTTCAAAGTTACTAATAATTATAATATCGAATTATATACAATTAGTTGATAATTAAAAATAAAGAATGACTTGGAATCTTGCAAAATTTCATAAAGACAAAGTCGCGGGTTACAGCTAGTCTAAAATAGAATAATAGCAATTACTTTTTATAAGGTAAGGTTAAAGTCACCGGAAAATTGGTCTAACCTTTTGGAGAAAGTACTGTCGGCAAAGCCACGGCTAACAGCTAGTATTAACTAAAATTGCCTGAATTACTTTTTATAAGGCCGGCTATCTGCAACTGAAAGTTTCGCTAAAATTAGTCTAACTGTTTTGGAGATAGCATTGTGGGCAAAGCCACGGTTACCAGCCAGTCTAAATTAAAAAAAAGATTGAATTACTTGTTACGATGTCCACTATCTGTTGGTGAAAGTTTCGTGAAAATTAGTCCAACCGTTTTCGATTTAGCTTGCAGACGAAGCCGCGGTTAACACTTAGTCTAGTTTAGAGTAGCCTGTCACACCCGCTGTAATTTCATCTATCTGCCAGTATAATTCCCGTCAAAATCGGTTTAGCCGTTTCGGAGATTACCCGGAACAAACAAACAGACATACAGACAGACCGACAAAAATTTTAAAAATTGCATTTTTGTTATCAGAAGCGTATACTTTCATACCTAATCAGTGAAAAAATTTTGTTTTGCTGTTACATACAGACACATCATTTTTATTATATGTATAGATATAAAAGAGGTGAGATGGGTAGTAATAATCTATAAAAATAAAGTAAATTGAATTGTCTGTCTATAATTTTAGAAAAGCTGCTTTTCACTTAACGGATATGTACGGAATTTTTTTTTTATATCGCAGGAGGCAAACGAACAGGCGTGTCACCTGATGTTAAGTGATCCCCGCCGACCATAGACACTAGCAGCACGAGAGCTGTCGCAAGTGTGTTGCCAACTTACATTTAGGGGAAGGGAGGAAGGTAAGAGGAGATGAGGGGAGGTAGTCTTTCGGCGCTCTCACTGACCGAACGAAACGCAACAATGCAAGCATCGGTACTTCACGTCAGTGGTACTACCTCGGCCAACCCTTTCATGCTGAAACCAGTTATAACTTCAGCGTGGCTCTACGACCTACATAAAAAATGCAAAATTACACACGGACGAAGTCTCGGGTGAGAGCTAGTAAAAATAATATTATAAAGAGGTAAATTTTGTGAGTTTGTGACGTTGTAGGGGGTAATCTCAGGAACTACTGGTCCGACTTGAAAAATTCTTTCATTGTTATATAGCTAATTTATCGAGAATGGTTATAGGCTATATATCATCACGCTAAAACTAACAGGAGCGGTGTACCAATGAAGAATGTTTAAAAGGGTTTCTTTTCCTCTTGAGAGCTTCCGCTGCGTGTTAACGTTAGCCTGTATATATTCTACGTGAACGAAGTCGCGGGCAGAGACTAGTACAAAATAAAACTGGAATGCTTTACCTCTCTTTGAGAACTCCAAGCGAAACTGTAATAATAACATTGCTTGCTGAATATACAGTCCCGTCTCTGCATGTCACCACCACGCGCCATTTGGGGTCTGATGTCCACAGTATATGTACCACCTCTTTATTTAGAAGTATGTCGAGATTCCGATATCCTGTACCGTTTTTGTATGTATTCTGTAATATTATTTGTGTAACTAGCTTGTGCCTGCGATTTCGTTCGCGTGGAATTGTTACTTTGGTTAGTTGGTCGGTTAGTTACTCAAAAGGAAAACGCACCGATTTTGAAACATTATTCATGTATACTCCTCTCCTTAGCGTGATAATATATAGTATATAACCTTCCTTGATAAATGAGCTATATAACACTGCAAGATTTTTTTAAATTGCACCAGTAGTTACTGAGATAACCCCTACAATGTCACAAACTCACAAAGTTTACCTCTTTACAATATTACTAGCTCGAGCTGGCGACTTCGTCCGCGTAGTAATTACTTTGGACTAACGTTAACATGCAGCGAAAGTTCTCAAGAAGAAAAAGTCCCGATTTTGAAACATTCATCATTGGTGCTCCGCTCCTATTAGTCTTAGCGTGATAATATATAGCCTATAACCTTCCTCGATAAATGAGCTAAATGACACTGAAAGAATTTATCAAATCGGACCAGTAGTTCCTGAAATTACCCCCTACAACGTCACAAACTCACAAACTTTACCTCTTTATAATATTATTAGTATAGAAAATGGCGATTACTGAAAATCAAATAGCCTTACTATCACAAGATTACATTATAGTCACGCTTACACGTTATAATGTACTCGTAGGTTTCCTGAATATCGATTCCTTGTTTATTCATTCTCACTCTAATATTATACAGAATGGAATCTCTAATTGAATGCATCGAGGTGCGTTATATACCATTCAATAAGAATAGAAACTTCTGGAAGGTTAATGTCGAATGATTCGACAAAATTCGGAACATGTTATTTTTATCCCATTGTGGCTGGTTCCCACGGTCGATGAGTCGTCCGTTGTTTTTTGTATCAAGATAGCGTACACATATGCAAAAACTATGTAATGGATTTTGATGAATTTTAACAGTAATATAACTTATATAGCGGATAACAAATATATCCGTATGTAAGGTATGGAACGTAAGTCATGTTAAAAATATTGAATGTAGGATGAGAAAAGGTAATTGGAACATAAGAATGAATGGGAAGACAATAGAATAGCACGATGCGAGTGAAAGAGTAAATAGATAAGGAATGATATAGCTCGAAAGAGGTCGTTTAACTTTTATTATAATTAGAGTAAGGGGGAGGAGAAGATAAAATTAAGACGGCGAAAGGAGTTTTTGGCGGGATTTTAGTTTGTCATGTAGTGGGATTTTATTTTTTATTCTTAATCTTGTATTATTTGACTCTATATTCTGTAAATTTGGTGGTGTTTTATGTAATATAGTTAGTTTATTGTGTATAAGTGAAGTGAATGGAAAATAATACCACGGAGCATGAAATTCTGAGATGCCACAAAAACTCTCTGGAAGGTTCTAACAAGGGACCACCATCTTGTTAGAATATTGATTCACACGACGCTTAATATTGAAATATCATACGACGCTTGTAATATTATTGACTACGTGACAATGGCAGTAATAATCTGAAAGATTGATTGCCAAAAAAAAAAATTCATGATCGAAGTTTTGGAACGAAGTTCCTTATCGCGCGTTGTGAAAGGGGGCTAGACGGAAAAAATTCTTACGAAAAGTTGTCACGACACTTTTTGCTATAGTAAGCTATTGTAAGCGTGTGCAGGCGCGACAGTCGTATACACAAG
>JACEII010000129.1:10984-32073 GCA_014332785.1 Antheraea mylitta | reverse complement strand
ACTTTACCTCTTTATAATATTAGTATAGACGATTTTGAAACATATTTCATCTGTGCTTCGCTCCTATTGGTCTTAGTGTGATGATATATAGCCTATAACCATTCTCAATGAATGAGCTATATAACACTGAAAGAATTATTCAAATCGGACCAGTAGTCCCTGAGACTATAATCTATACTAATATTATAAAGAGGTAAAGTTTGTGATGTTGTGACGTTGTAGGGGGTAATCTCAGGAACTACTGGTCCGTTTTGATAAATTTTTTCATTGTTATATAGCTCATTTATCGAGGAAGGCCATAGGCTACATATCACCACGCTAAGACCAATAGGAGCGGAGCATGAATGGAGAATGTTTCTAAATCTGAGTCACAGTAACGCGTGCCCGGGTCAGCTAGTAAGTATGTAACTAGATTGTAGCCAGTTTTGTGGACCAATAAAAAAAAGACTGTGAACATAAATGAAAACAAAACAATAGAATAACAGTGTTGTCTTTTGAATTATTAAATGAAATATAATGTGATTATTTAAATTTCATAATTTGTAAATTTAAAATTATTAATCTATTTTTACGCGTCTATTGACTCTCATTATACATTTTAACAATGTTCACTAATCAATCAAACATATGGTGGACTGAACAGTGCCAATACATAATGTCACTATTACATGTTCATTGGCCGCTATAGTACGCGTCGCTAGTTTGACCAGATTAGACCCCCCTTGACAGCGGCTCAAGCCTAAGTCCGTTCCCTCGGCGTGGAGCTCTTGAGTACGCGATACTGTGACATAAAATCTTACATCAACAACAACTGCAACAACATTACACATATCACCTCTACACACGTACACGCAAACACGCTTACACATGAAAGTGGAAGGGTTTTGTTTCTTTCCCTTATCGAACTGAAATAGTTTAGAAAATTATCCGATACGAAATATGTATAACAGTTGTTGAGGTATGTATGCTTGGTACTCATATATGTTCCAACAACTCATATATATATGAATAGTTAGCTTACTTTAGGTTAGCTCAGATAGGTCACGAATTGCATGTGTCAGCAACAGCCAAGCCGAGGTGTGC
Organism: Antheraea mylitta; assembly: GCA_014332785.1. Lineage (NCBI taxonomy): Eukaryota > Metazoa > Arthropoda > Insecta > Lepidoptera > Saturniidae > Antheraea > Antheraea mylitta. The sequence goes on along the minus strand of JACEII010000129.1, from coordinate 30,990 downwards.
CGTGCACCCTTGAGCTAGTTGCTTAAATAAAATCGGCTGAGTGCCTTAAGTGCTCGCCTTAGTAGTCCGGTATTTTCTAGATAATTAATTCAAATATTCAACATCTATTTTTTATTGATTTAAAACGAGCATCAAGTACTGAGTATCCTGTTAAAGTATTGCTAACGAGTAACCTGTCACCCAGTATATTAACACGAGTTACGCTCTCGCCACAAACGACTCTAAAATTATGAACAACTAAATAACTCCGTTATAAGCGAAGCCAAGCTTACTGGTTTCTTTTCATAACATTGCTACACGTGTATCAAAGTTTGTAGTCCGGTGAAGCTGTTAAGACCTTGCTAGGTCAATAGCGTAGTCAGTTCGGGAAAAAAAAGTGTATCAAAGTATTCTTAGAGCAGTTAAAATGCGGTCACAAAAAAAAAAAACTCTCGAGTCTTACTTATTTGATTTCATATTTATTTTCAAAATCCTTAAACAATAAATCTCAATAACAGATTCAAAAATAAAATATTTTACATACTTAATAAAGAGGGAAAACATATTTCGTTTGTTTTACATTATATTAATACACTAGCTGACCCAGTCACGTGTTGCTGTGACTCAGGTATCCCTTGTTAAATAAAAACTATAATAAAGTATTTGGTATTATGAGGTAATGAGTCTGCCTAGCAACCTGATACAGTAAATGCGAAGTTACGTAGTCAATAGATTAACAGAACACGTGCACCATAAAATACACGGAATTTAAAAAAAGTGTGTGTGATATGTACACGCGTTAGAAGTTATACTTCTATGGCGTAACAAGATAATCTTTTCAAAAATTTTATCTTTGTACGTTAGGGAAAAATAATGAGAAAAAATTTTTAGGATGCGCACGCCCACTCTCACGAAAAACCGACACCCTGAAGTTAGCTGTAGTCAACATTTTGTTTCTTTGTATTTCTTTGTATTAAAACTTTCAATGTATTAAATACATTTTTTTCTATTGTTAGTGTCGTCTTTTCTACAAACGTAGAATAAGGCGAAAGATTAAATTTTTGAAAAGATTTTTCTCTTGTTACGCCAAAGAATTATAACTTCTAACGCGTGTACATAAGTTCACACACACTTTTTTTAATTGATCAAAAGTATTCGAACAATAGACCATTAGTTCAATAATTCAGTGACTTGAGTATTTATAGTAATTAGGTGACCAGTTTAACACATTAATTCCCAAAGTGATTCAGGTGAACCACCAGTAGCACACGAACACCCGACGGGGGTCTACAATCACGTGACAAAAAAGTGGCGTTTCACAATTCGACAGCGGGGGCCACGACAATTTATCTGCTTTCGATAGTGAAGAACTAATATGTTAGTTTGACTTCACCTATCAATGTAGGCAGATAAATGGTAAAAATAAAGATGTAGGGGGTCCACCAGAACCAGCTAACTTTTAAAATTAGTATGTAAGAAAAAAGTCTAGGAACCTCTGGTTTAACAGATCTGACTTCACACGGGAGCCGTTTACGTATTTACTGTATTCAAGGAAAGCCGCCAGGCTATTTATTTTCTACTACATTCTTGGCAAACGGAGAAAAACTCTAACAACATATTGCGTGGTCATTAAAGTAGGAGCTTTAATTATGTATGTGTATTCTCCGTCTTGTTCTGAGTTTCTCCGTTAAGTTTGTAGAAGAGATCCCAGAAAGCCATCCGATCATGGAACGGTCTGGTCAGTAGTGACATTTGAGAATCGATTTTAAGATAGTTCTGTGCTGTACGGTTAACTGGAAGCCATTTTACCGGCAGCAAGTCAGTTATCTCTGGCGTAGGATCACTGAAATGAAGATAAATTTTATATAAATACTTATAATTTTTAATTAAATACATCTCTGCAAACTTTACAAAAATTACTTCGAGAACAGGTTGGTATATTTACTTTGTAAAGTATCTCGTATATGTCCTTTCGATCTTTAGGACTTGATGGAAATGAAGTCTGACATCTAATCGTTGGATGACTTTATAAAACAGTAGGCGTTAATCTCAAGGCATTTAACGGACTCTAAAACTGCTGTAACTCTCTTACTTGCATCTAAATCATGAGACGTCTAATCTTTGTGACTTAATAATAACATGCTTATGTAACGCATCAAAGGGAAGGGAAGTTATTCGTATGAAATAACGGTTACCTCAAAAACAAAAATTCTTTACTCAATTTAGGCCCTAAGAAGGCGCTTATGAATGTCAAAAACCACCACCGGTTCGGACAAACAACCCAGTCATCGAGAAGAACCGGCAAGAAACTCATCTGATTTATCTTTTCTTTATACATAATATAGCACAACATATTTTCATATGCATAAACATACAGTTACATTCGTGTTAGCAAATGCACCTCTGAGCGAGAGAGCTAACTTCACTTCCAGGCGTTAACATCGTTGAGCCATCCTCTAACAGCTATTATACATCGGGGTCAGCAACACGCACGTGACACTTCTGATGTTACAAGCGTTCATAGGCTGCGGTGACCGCTTTACACCAGGCGGCCCGCATGCTTGTTTGCTACCGAAGTAGTATAAAAAAAAAAAACATGATGACCTACTTAACATGATACCTTAAATTACTATCTGTCAAATCAGTAATGTGCCTTGGGACTCTGTTTTAAAATCTAAAACGATTACCTAAAAAACTGTCACTTGTCTTAGTGGGCCTGAAACATGAAACATTTTGCTATTGTTTCTTGTATTTAGATTATGTCGATCTTTTACTTAAACCAGATTATTTTTGGTTATCAACAACCTCTTGGGAGGGTTATGTTAAGATACCAAGTTCCTGAAACTTAGCTTTTACTGATTCGCGTGGCCCCATATTATAAATTGCTCGAACTGCCTGTTTTTGTATGAGGAATATAATGCCTATCTCAGTTGCTGTCCCCCACAGCAAGATGCCTTCTAGCTATGGAAGTAAGTGAAGTTGACCAACCTAGCAGTAGCATAAATTTTGAGAAGCCACAAAAACTGCCTGGAAAGTTCTAACAACGGGGTCGTCATCTTGTTAGAACATTGTAATAATCACAAGACATTTGCAGTATTGAAAATCCGTCTTTTTCCCTCAATTAGTTATTCCTTTAGAATAATTACTGTATAGAAACGCACGCGAAGCTACGAGAAATTACTAGTATTGTATATATATAAATTCAGTGAAGGTCGTAAATTATCATGGCTTACCCATATTTCGCGAAGTTTGTCCATAACGTTGTCATTATGTCAATCATACGCTGATCTTCAGCGTTAGGTTTGGCTGGAATTAAATTCGAATTGAATATATAGCCCAGCTCGTCGACATGAGAAGCTCCAGTTCCGTTAATATTGCGGAATATTTTCATATAATTTCTACCACCTTCGTAATAAAAAGCGTAAAAATGTACTGACTTCGCTCCGTCATTCATATATTGTCTAATCGTTCTTACTGTCGGATGGTAAAAATAGAAGTCAGATTCGAAGTTAAGTATTTGTTCTTTAACTGAAATGCCAACTTTAGAATCACCGATATAGTAATGTTTAACTAATTCTACCATTTCGTCATCAACCAAATCCAATCCGACTGTGATACGATCTTTAAATATTTGCTTAAAATCTTCGCATCAGCGATACCATATTTATAAAGTGACTCCTGACTGTTGAATCCATACATAATAGGCATATCTTTGACCTTATGAGCCCTTAAATTAAACGGGTAATCGGTGATAAATGCGCCTTCGTATTTATTCTCCAAACAAGGCCTCGTTTTTGTAGGGTTGGTGTCACTTTTAGCAGATATTCCAAGATCGGAGGAAAGTTTTATTAATGAATGTACATCTTGTCTTGTCAGAAATGAGATCGCGTTTTCGAGATTATTCGTTCTGTAGCCTAAATTTTCGGCAATCGTTATAGGTATTGTATTGTCAGGTTTGGTCAAACGTATTGGAGACACTGCAATGCCACTTTGTATGATTACTTTGTCATACAATTTCTCACTATTAGTTACAAGATTTAAAGTAATTGACTTCGCACCGGAACTTTCACCAAATAATGTGACTTTGTTCGGGTCACCGCTAAATGATTGAATATTTTCATTAATCCATCTAAGAGCTATTAGTTGGTCTTTCAACCCTTGATTACCAGATATAATGGGATGATCTAAACATATAAAGCCGTAAAGACCGAGACGAAAGTTAATGGAGACGACTATAACGTTGTGCCTTACTAAAAAGTTAGGAGCAAACTGTTCCCCGTTACCGCTGAGTCTAATGAAACCTCCAGCATGAAGCCATACCATTACTGGAAGGCGGTCCTGCGGTGTTACTGTTTTTGAAACGTATACATTTAGACGTAAGCAATCGAGTGTGCCAATTGGGCTATTGTCAAAGAGCGATAAATGAGGACATACTGTGGAGTCATTAATAGCTTCAAAAGTTCCATTGAAGGTTGTATGTAACATTGATGGCTGGAAATGAAATTGTTTAATGTTTATTTTCAGTTATTTTCGCTGACAATAAAAAAAGAAAAATTTTCAAAAAAAAATTAACCGACTTTAATATCAATCAAAAACCCATAAGGCACTAAGAAGCGAAAATAAAGGTTTTTAAGTTAAATATAACATGGATATAAGCTCTTCCTAGAGATGTATTAAAAGTTGGTGCCAACCGAAATTTCAAATTTGTTCCAGGTAGAAAAGTATATTATCTATACGTGAAGCAAAAACCTTTTACGCCTTTTTGACCAATTTCCCGTGAACGGGTGAACTTGAAATTTGGCATAGTTAAAATTTATATGGCGAAGTGCAGAAAGCTGTTTATTTTATATAAAATGCATTAGAAGTACAATAAATTTTTAGGAAAACATTTAATAATTATACACTTACAATAATATATTAGCAATGACAGATTCCTAGCTCATGACAATGCAAAAACAGAAGACCGTCCATTTGACATTTCGTAATATAAATTTTATAACACGAAGTGAGAGAGTCGCAGTAAAAAGGTTACTAGCACGTAAACATGCAAATAGAGTTCCTACATCACTCCCCCCCAAGTGCAGGACAAAGATGGTGTGAATCTGCGAATCGAACACGTTTATTACACCGTGTCCGATTTTGAGTTTGATTTTTGTCACCCTGCACTGATGATGTTTTAGTTAATGATGGTGTATAGTTATCTAACTCTGTTTCTTGTGTCAGTATGTAAGCCGGCTTTAACCTGTCAATAGATACTGATACCATTTTATTTTTGATATTAATTTTGTATACCTTCGGTCCTCTCTCTAGCACCCTGTAAGGGCCTGTGTAAGCTGGCTGAAGGGAGCCACGTACTGTATCATCCCGGATAAAAACGTGGTCGCATGTTTTTAAATCTTTGAATATAAATACTTTTTCTTTACTATGACGTGACGCAGGAATGGGTCTCAAATTTTTTGCAAAATGACGCATACGGGCGGAAAAGTCAGCCATATCAGTAGTTCCGCTTGACGAACGTTCAAAAAATTCTCCAGGTAGTCTTAGAGGTTCGCCATATACAATTTCGGCGGGTGATGTTTGTAGGTCAACTTTATAGGCGCTTCTTATGCCTAGCAGTACGAAAGGTAAGCATTCTGTCCAGTGATTCGATGCGTGGCACATAATTGAAGCTTTTAATTGACGATGAAATCTTTCCACCATACCATTGCACTTTGGGTGATATGCAGTTGTTCGTTTGTGATTAAATGCGCATATTTTTGATAATTGCTGAAACAAGGCAGATTCAAATTGTCGGCCTCTGTCCGTGATTATATCAACTGGACTACCAAATCTGGCAATCCAACCTGAAAAAAGCGCTTTTGCCACTGTCTCGGCTGTAACATCCATAATGGGTATGACTTCTGGCCATCGAGAAAAGCGATCGATGGCTGTTAAACAGTATCGATAACCTTGCGATACTGGTAGAGGTCCGATCATATCAATGTGAATTTGTTGAAATCTAGCACGAGGCAAATCAAATGTGTCCAATGGTGCCGATACGTGTCGACTTACTTTAGTGCGTTGACATTGAAGACATGTCCTGGCCCATTCCCTACAATCTCTTCGTATACCTGGCCAAACGAACCGTTGTGAAATTAATTTCACTGTTGCGTTGGCACCTGGGTGACTAAGTGAATGTAAAACATTAAATACTTTTTTTCGCCATTCCTTTGTTATAAAGGGTCTGGATGTAGGTGTACTGATATCGCAGTACAAAAATCGATGACATCCTGGTAGCTCGAATTTATGTAAACGAAGTGACGAACCTTCTTTAAGTATATTTTGTAATTCTTGGTCGGAATACTGAGATTCAGCTAAGTCTTCCATTTTAATTGGTACTTCAAGTTCATCTATTCGTGATAAGGTGTCAGCAACTATGTTATTTTTTCCAGATATATGCCTGATATCGGTCGTGAATTGGGAAATAAAATCCAGATGTCTGTATTGCCTGGGTGAACAATTCCGCTTTTTTTCATGAAAAGCGAAGCTAATTGGTTTATGATCTGTGTATATTACAAAGTGTCTGGCCTCAAGCATGTGTCGAAAGTATTTAATGGCTTCATAAATTGCAAGAAGTTCGCGATCATATGGCGAATATTTCTGTTGTGCTGGAGTTAATCTATGCGAAAAGAAGGCTAAAGGTTGCCACTTGTTATTTTTAAATTGCTGTAAAACGGCACCAATTGCTGAATCCGAGGCATCGGTTACTAATGCAAGGTTAGCTTCACAATCTGGGTGAGCTAGTAACGTTGCATTGCATAAGCTCTCTTTACTTTCATTGAACGCTTCAAGTGTGTCTCCATTCAGAGTGATTGATTGTGAATTTTTGACATTACCCGCTAATAAGGCATTTAGTGGTGCTTGTATTCGTGCGGCGTGTGGTATAAAACGTCGATAAAAGTTTAACATTCCCATAAATCTACGCAACTGTTTAATATTGGTAGGAAGAGGAAAATCTTTTATAGCTTTAACTTTAGCATCAAGAGGTTTCGTACCACTTGCTGATATCTGGTAACCTAAAAATGTTACCTCGTTGGCTCCGAATACACACTTTGAGACATTGATCACTAATCCATAACGTTGCAATCTGGAAAAAACTTCTCGTAGATGCTTTTTATGTAAGGCTTCATTTTTTGAAAAAATCAAAAAATCGTCGAGATATGTATAACAGAAATCTAAACCCCTAGTAATTTCATCAACAAATCTTTGAAAAGTTTGCCCAGCATTCCGAAGACCGAAGGTCATATATGGAAATTCAAATAGCCCAAAAGGAGTTGTAATTGCCGTTTTTGGAATATCTGTTTCACAAACAGGTATTTGGTTGTAAGCCTTAACTAAATCTATAGTGCTGAATATCTTACAGCCCTTTATGTTATGTGTGCAATCATGAATGTGTTTAATAGGATACCTGTCTGGGATGGTTCTAGCGTTAAGCATCCGATAGTCACCGCATGGGCGCCACCCATTATCTTTTTTAGGGGCTAGGTGCAGTGGTGATGACCACGCACTTTCGGATGGTCGCGCTGTTCCACTTGTTAACATCTCTTCAAACTCTTGTTTAGCTATTTTTAACTTATCTGGAGCAAGACGACGTGGTGCACTACATATTGGAGGGCCAGGTGTTGTACGTATGTGATGTACTGTAGAGTGTGTGGTCGTACGATTTACACCGGGTGGTCGAGTGATTTCAGGAAACTCTAATAAAATTTTGTGATAAATCGTATTGTCTAAAGGTATTTTAATAGAATGTATGTTTGCAGAGTCATAAACTAATGAAGCAACAGATGATAATCTTGTAATGCTATCTAACAATCTCTTATTACGACAATCTACTACTAGTTGATAGTATGCTAAAAAATCAACACCAATAATAGCTTTGGTAACGTCTGCCACAATAAAACGCCAGGTAAAACTTCTACGAAGTCCAAAGTCTAATTTAAGATTAATGTGACCGTAAGTGTTGATTATAGAACCGTTAGCTGCTCGAAGTTGGTAGTCTGTTTTGTTAAGTTTCTCTTTTACTAAAAACCGAGGATAAACACAAAGATCGCTACCAGTGTCCACTAAAAAATGAATTTTTGATGTGCGATCGGTGATGAATAGGCGACCTGTAGTACTTGGGCAATCATTGGCCGCCATTATTGATTGCCCTTGTAGTTTTCCATCTGATAATCACAAGGCTTTGAACAACGTGTAGCTTTTTTACCAAATTTCATATGGTACCAGCAAACTGGATATCTTCGGTAACTAGAGTTCAGTCGAGTTGGTGGAGACCGGGATCGAGATACATTTCTTGTACGAGAACGCGCACTTCGGGACTGCTGCAATGTTAGTTGTTGTACTTGGTCACGCAATGCAGCTACTTCTTTTAAAATAACATCCAATCTGTTTTCTTGACCAGTTGAGGCTACATGGTGCTCCGCTGAAGTAATATCTAGGATACGATCTGCAAGGTCTGCTAAAGTTTCTAACGAAGCAGTGGGTTGAGCTGCGAGTACTACCTGTACATTGTGAGGAAGTCTATCAATCCAGATAGTTCTCAAAAAATTATGTGGTATTCCAGGCCCTGCTAGACCTTGCAAATGTCTCAGAAATTGAGATGGCTTACGGTTTCCAACTTCTTCGTGAACAAGCAATTGCCTAGTTTTCCTTTCCTGAGAATCACTTACTCTACGGATTAGTTCCGTTTTCAATTTTTCGTACTGATTGGACTTGGGTGGGTTTGTAATTACGTCTTTAATTTCTCGAGCGTACAGATGATCCAATTGACCAATCACGTAGTTAAATTTAGTAGTATCGCTAGATATGCCAGAAACGGAGAACTGTGCTTCGACTTGAGCGAACCATATTTCGGGTTCTTCTGGCCAAAACGAAGGAAGTTTTATACCTACTTTGAATAATTCAGGTGCAGTTTCTTCCGAGTTTTGCGAAGTGTATTTTAATAAATCATTTTTTTCGTTGGTCGACATCTTTTCGTGTCCTAGTTCGGGGTCACCAGTTTAGGAAAACATTTAATAATTATACACTTACAATAATATATTAGCAATGACAGATTCCTAGCTCATGACAATGCAAAAACAGAAGACCGTCCATTTGACATTTCGTAATATAAATTTTATAACACGAAGTGAGAGAGTCGCAGTAAAAAGGTTACTAGCACGTAAACATGCAAATAGAGTTCCTACAAATTATTTAAAATATGCACTTCTCACACTACTGCTTGAATTTTACACAACATATACACAATTTTTAGACAGGGCGTCAACAACGATTTCAAAAGAGGTTGCGAAGGAGGTTGCTATGTTCGACTATATGTATTTTTTAACTCTTACGTTCCAATTACCATTTTCCATCCTACATTCAACAATTATATTATAACATATAACTATTATTGTAATGTTTATTATTTTTTATGCTTAACTCACTTCAAATGATGATTTAAAAAAAAATTAGTCAAATAATACTTTGTATAATCAAAATACGAATTTTGTTTATAAAAGTAATTCATGTCCGCGGTTACAATGTTGCAATTCAACCTCATGTAGCAACAAAAAATAATTTATTTTCAAAAGCTAATGGTAGTATTAAAAACATATTTGTCTTGGATTCACCATTTGATTGTATTGTGCATCCATTACTTTTCCAAACGATGATACTGGGCATATCACTATTTCTCATAAAGAACAGACTACATTTAATTCAATATCACCCAGAAATACCAACGCCCATGGTGTCGTGTAAAATTAATTGAACATTGTGTCATGGGTTGCAATAAATTTCTTTATATTTGTAAAGTTACTTTGCTTAAAATTTGAGAGCTTTACCACGTGGTTTTCGTCTTAAATTTATAATTAATTTTAATTTTCATTTACATATAGATTTTTTTTTAATGTTTATATAATTAAAGATTGGCAAATTGCAAATAACTGAGTAGCCATGATGAAAACCTTTCATTATAGAAGTATACCCTTTGACAAAAGAACCCTAATAAAGTTTAAACTTTAAAACTTGTCTAAGATTTTCATTATCAGGGCGGAACAAGGTCAGCTGGATCCACTAGTTTAATTTTTGAGAATGATTACACAGTATGGAAAATTTCAAGTTACTAATGAAAATCAGTTGTTAATCGAGTTGTATTCATTTACATAACATCTGACTATTAAATGTATTCAAATGTCTGCATCCGGGTACCTTTACGCAAGTTGATTTCTTTGCGAAATTATTATTCATATTATTCATATATTCATGGTATATTCCTCAAAATATAGTTGGAATTTTAATTGTATTTATTGCTATATATAAAAATCTATGTTTGTATGTTGGTCCTCAATGCATTCAAAAACTACTGATCGGATTGTGATAATAATTTAGTAGTGTTCTGGTCACGCCCGAGAAGGTTCTTAGTCCAAAAAATCTCTCTATATATATTTTATTTTTACATATATCTATACTAATATTATAAAGAGGTAAAGTTTGTGAGTTTGTGACGTTGTGATGTTGTGATGTTGTAGGGGGTAATCTCAGGAACTACTGGTCCGATTTGAATAATTCTTTCAATGTTATATAGCTCATTCATCGGGAATGGTTATAGGCTATATATCATCACGCTAAGATCAATAGGAGCGGAGCACAGTTGGAAAATGATTCAAAATCGGGATGTTTTTTCCTTTTGAGAACTGCTGCGTGTTAGTGTTGGTGTTAGTGTATCTATTCCACGCGAACGAAGTCGCGGGCAGAGGCTAGTATTCTATAAATCTTCTTCTATACATATAATAAAAATAAATTGTATGTATGTAATATCAGAATAAAAAAATGACTGATTGGGTATGAGAGTATACACGCTTCTGATAACAGAAATGCAATTTTTTAAAATGTTTGTCGGTCTGTCTGTCTGTTTGTTCCGGGTAATCTCCGAAACGGCTGCACCGATTTTGACGAGAATATCTCTGGTAGATAGCTGAAATTATAGCGGGTGACATAGGCTACTCTAAATTAGACTAAGTGCTAACCCCGGCTTTGTCTGTAATGCTATCTCCAAAACGGATGGGCCGATTTTCACAGAACTTTCACCAACAGATAGCAGATATTATAGAAAGTAATTTAGTGAATTTTAATTTAGACTAACTGTTAACCGTGGCTTCGCCTGCAGTACTAACTCTAAAACGGTTAAACCAATCTTCAATAAACTTTCATTGGCAGATAACTGACTTTATGAAAAGTAATTCAAGTAATTTTAGTTTGTACTAGTTGTTAACGATGGCTTTGTCCACAGTACTATATCAAAAACGGTTTGACAGATCTTCACGAAACTTTCATTGGCAGATAGGTGACTTTTTTTATATCAAAGGGTGGCAAACGAACTTGTGGGTCACGTGATGTTAAGTGATCACCACCGTCCATAGACACTAGCGACATCAGGGACGTCGCAAGTGCGTTGCCAGCCTGTATATGGGAGAAGGGGGAGGGGAAGCAAAGGGAAAGAAGGAAAGAGGAAGGGACGTGGGCCTCCGGCTCTCTCACTGACCGAACGAAACACAACAATGCAAGCACTGTTATTTCACGTCGTTTATCTGTGAGAGGGGTGGTACTACCCCGGAGGAGCCGACCCATTCATGCTGAAACCAAAAATAGCTTCAGCCTGGCTCTACCACCTACGAATTTAGTACCACCTACTTTATAAAAAGTAATTTTAGTATATAGTATACTAGCTGTTAACCGTGGCTTCACCCGTAGTACTATCTCCATAACGGTTAGACCGATATTCAAGAAACTCTCATTGGCACACAGCTGACCTTATAAAAAGTAATTCAAGCAATTTTAGTTTATACTAGCTGATAACCGTGGCTTCGCCGGTAGAACTATCTTCAAAACGGTTAGATCGACTTTCACGGGACTTTCACTGTTAGACAGCGAATCTTATAAAAAGTAATTGAAGTTATTCTATTTTAGACTAGCTGTTACCCGCGACTTCGTCTGTATGAAATTTAGCAAGATGTCTACTCATTCTTTATTACTAATTAAAGACGTAATTATCAACTTATTGATTACAATTCGTCATTATAATTATTAGTAACTGTGAAGACAGACGAATTCTTCCTAATAAGATCTTAGACAATAAAAATATTGCGTAAAAAATTTTTTTAATTTCTTGCGGAACAGACGAGCGTTTATTTTTTATAGTCACAAAATTTTAATCACAATAGAAATGTATATTAAATGTAAATCTTTATAATAGTTTTTTAAGTAATTGTTTCTTTTTTTTTTCGAACTGGAAGGAGAAGATGGGATGAAGTTAAATAACTCTTCAGAATGTCAATATAATTTTGACATAATTGACAGATTTCAATTAAATACAATTAGCTGTTTTTTTAACTTATTTCTGGCAATCAATCTTTTAGATTATTACTACCATTGTCAATAATATTACAAGCGGCGTGCAATCACTTTAATATTAAGCGTCATGTGAGTCAATATTGTAACAAGATAGTGAATCCCTTGTTAGAATCTTCCAGGGAGTTTTTGGGGCATCTCACAATTTCATGTTTTGTGGTATTATTTTCCATTAACTTCACTTATGCACAATAAACTGACTATATTACGTAGAACACTACCAAATTTACAAAATATAGAGTCAAATAACATAAGATTATGAATAAAATATAAAATCCACTACATGACAGACTAAGATCCCGCCAAAAACTCCACGTTTAAAACTTAGAATAATCTAAAATAGCACTATAGATAAAAAATCAAAAGAGGATAGGTACTGAACTACTACTATTTGACACCAATGACATCTGACAGTGTATTTAATCTGTCATTATGCTGTTGTTCCATCGTAAGTACTTTGACGTAATATATAAATTTTATAAATTGCTTATTTAATTGATTTTATACATTATTTTCTTTTTACTAAAATATCACAATAACGATAACCAATTTAACGCATAATAAGTAAATTTTCTTAGTGAACATTTGAACAAAAATGTTATTCATAGATTAAAATCGTTTGCAAAATATCTGTATGTAATGGAACGTTTTTGAATGATGAGATCGAATTGAACGATTGCTATTTAGAGTTGCTGGCATAAAACACTTAAATCAGATGTTTATCTAGAGACCGACCGCTTGGACCGCTTTTGTAATAAAGCATTTTAAACATCACTTCAATAAAACTTTTAGGCGCTAATTAGTAAAACTTGTGTTATACCCGCGTTCATTTTTATTTATATAATAAGACCGTTACGGTGTTATTACAAAAAAGTTAAATACGTATTGAATACATGCTTTAAAAAAGTTACGTTTTAAATGCACCGCGCTTGCTGAAATTTCGTCATCTTGCTCTTTTGCCTCGCTTTGGTTAGGTTACGTTAGACTTGCGAAAAAAGGATAAAGCGAACTTTCCTTGGGCGAGCGCGGTGCATTTAGTACGAAATCTTATTAAAGCAAGTATTTAATGCGTATTTAACTTTTTTGTATTAACACCATTAAAGGTTAAGATTGGCTCTTTTATTTGAAATTTAGAATTTTTAAAATATTACAAGTAAATATTTTTACTGTGATATGTTTTAGAATAATGTATGAACGATTTCTTTCAAACGTCAATATTATTTTATAAGATTCTTTTATGTGATTTATTCAAATTTCTTTTGAGATAATTCAGTTTCATCTTTTAATCTTCTGTCTCAGATTGAAACGGTTCAAATGTGTACATATGTAATTTCTAAATTCATCTCAGAAAAGTTTTTTTTTTTTTCTCGAAATGACTACACTATTGACCCATCAAGGTCTTAACAGCTTCACCGGACTACTAAGGCGAGCGCTTAAGGCACTCAGCCGATTTTATTTTGGCAACCAGCTCAAGGGTGCACGGCACACCTCGGCTTGGCTGTTGCCTGTTGCATGCAAAATCGCGACCTATCTTAGCTAACCTAGCTAACTATTCATATATGTATGAGTTGTTGAAACGTATATGTGTACCAAGCATACACGCCTCAACAACTCCTCCATATATTTATTATCGGAAAATTGAGAGTTTTTCAGTTCGATAAGGGAAAAAAAGTAAACCCTTCCACTTTCATGTGTAAGCGTGTAGGCGTGGCACGTGTGTGGGGGTGATCGTGTAGTGTTGTAGCGGTGATGTATATTTGTGTGTCACCGTATCGCGCAAGCAACGCACTCAAGGTCTCCCTACCGAGGGATCGAACCTAGGCTTGAGCCACTGCGTTGGGAGACCTAATCGGGGCTATATCTATACTATTATTATAAAGCTGGAGTGTTTGCTTAATTAAACTCGCTAATCTCAGGAACTACTGGGGGCATAGCCAAGTTGCTTATCTACAATCACTAACGCAAATAGAAGACGTAAAAATGTATGGAGATGACATATCAGAACGCTATATCAAAACGTGATGATATATTATGGCTTATATAGCCTTACTCGATAAATGACCTTTTTTTATATCAAAGGAGGCAAACGAACTGGTGGGTCACGTGATGTTAAGTGATCACCACCGTCCATAGACACTAGCGACATCAGGGACGTCGCAAGTGCGTTGCCAGCCTGTATATGGGAGAAGGGGGAGGGGAAGGAAAGGGAAAGAAGGAAAGAGGAAGGGGCGTGGGCCTCCGGCTCTCTCACTGACCGAACAAAACACAACAATGCAAGCACTGTTATTTCACGTCGGTTATCTGTGAGAGGGGTGGCACTACCCCGGAGGAGCCGACCCACTTATGCTGAAACCAAAAATAGATTCAGCGGGGCTCTACTACCTACAAAAGCTATATATAATATTGAAAAAAAAAAAAAAATCAAACCTGACTAGGAAGCCTAGCCAAGTTGCTTATCTACAAACACTAACGCAAATAGAAGACGTAAAAATGTATGGAGATGGCATATCAGAACGCTATATCACGTGATATAGCGTTCTGATATGTCATCTCCATAGTTTTCCAGTAGTTCTAACTCGGTTGCAAAGGCTCGGACCTACGTCCATCGACGCTGGATGATGGGTAGACAACTGTATATCCAGGGTTGTAGATAGAATCGAATGTAAATAGGGCAGCATTTGCTATAGGTAGGGTATAAGTAAAAAACGTATCATAATTTATTTGCCCTCGAAGCATTTTTTTTTATCGTAGCACGACAAAGTGATTGCAATATGCCTGATGGTAAGCATAGTACAATCCAAAAACAGTGGCGACCACCGAGAGACAGATCATCCATCGTCGGTCGCCGCTGTCATGCCGGCCATAATGACGAAAGTCACCCGGTACTGGATATGCACAGGTTGATCCCGAAACGCGACGCGCAAAAGCGAGTCACTATGACGGGCTTTTTCGCCATGTGCATGGTGGTTGCGACCCAGTCGGGCTGTATAACCCTACCACCCCGCAAGTGACATTATACATTAAGTTACATAGATAAATATTAGATGAATACAATATACTCACCCCGAATGGATTACTTTCATTTACTACTGCGTATGGTATTCCGAGGTACATGAAATACTCGCCATTATCGGACTGCAAGCCCTTGATTAACCCTTGCTTAGTATTTACAAGAGGGGCAATATTAGATAAACCAAATACACACGGTGCGAAGAATAAAATACGTATTAATCCTACCATTTTTAACGAATGAATGAGGCCTCACAACAGCGAATTGATATATAATGTACTTTAAACTCTTAGTTAATATGTGTAATTTAATATTTGGTCATTAATAAAACTAATCTCGAGGCGTATATGAAACTAGTATGAGAAGTATATAAATATATAACTCCACAACATTAATCATTGTTGGTTTAAGCAATCTGGTTAGTGTACACGTACCGTTTTATTCTCGAAATGATTACGTTATTGACCTAGCAAGGTCTTAACAGCTTCACCGGGTTACTTAGGCTAGCGTTTAAGGCACTCAGCCGATTTTATTATGAAAACTAGGTAAAGGGTTCCAGGCATACCTCGGTTTGGGCTGTTGCCTGATTTATGCTATTTAATTACTAATACCTGGGCGACCGAGCCTAGCTCGGTTCTTTAAAAACACTTTTACATTAAAATAAACTGTTAGGTTTGCCTTATAAAATTAACATAAAAAAATAGATTAAAAAATATATCTCTTCTGTCGTCCCTCGGATTCGAACTCGGGTTACACGGATTTTTGAAGCAACCGATTTCTATCTGAGCAATTTTTGTTTTGACAGCGCCGGCGAAATTTACCTTTATATTCTAGCTATAGTTTTTCATTGCCTGAAAACTCAGTTAAAAAAGGTTTTCTATGAATAAAATCTAGCTAGATCGATTTATCGTCCACGAAACTACCTACATACTAAGTTTTACGGAAATAGATGACACCGTTTCCGAGATCCTGAATATATACAAATATAAAAATATACAATAATTGCTCATTTAAAGGTATTAGATATTATAAAGCTCGAGAGTTTGTTTATTTGGTTGAACGCGCAAATCTCAGGAACTACTTGTCCAATTTAAAAAAATCTTTCTGTATTAGATAGCTCATTTATCGAGGATGGTTATGGACTCTATATTATCACGCTAAGACCAATAGGAGCGGAGCACAAATGAAGAACGTTACAAAATAGTTTTTTTCCTTTTGTGAGCTTCCGTCGCGTGTTACCGTTAGGTAAAGTAACTATTCCACGCGGACGAAGTCGCGGGAAGAAGCTAGTTTAAATACATTAATTTATCATCTAGTGTCTATTATATTCAATTCATAATCATCTGCTATTTGACTCCATATTTTGTGATCAAAATCAAAATACTCTATATTCAATTTAGGCCCTGAAAAGGTACTTACGAACGTTAAAACTACCACCGGCTCAAGAAAACAACCCACTCATCGAGAAGAACCGGCAAGAAACTCGATTTGGTTTATCTTTTCATAATATATTTTTTTTAAATATAATTACAAGATAGTAAACATAGTATACATTCGTTTTTGGTGGATGCATAGAGAGAGGCCTCACTTCCAGACGTCGCCATCGTTCACATATTGATCCACCGTATATAGCTTTATGAATTAAGACTCGCTTGACATAACACTTGAACTTATTACCTGGCAAGTCGGTAATGTGTTTTGGGACTTTGTTATAAAATATAAGACCATTACCTAAAAAACTATTACTGATCTTAGTCAGCCTAAAACATGGTGTTCACGCTGGATGTAATTGGGATGCAAAAGGTTTAATAAGTCGGCGGCATGCTTTCTTGATGATCGCTAAGAATGCACAACGGTCTGTAGGATATGGGAAAAAACAGGGCTCGCCTTTGGGCTGTCGCCACGGTCGTAGCAGGCCTCCTCTTCATTAACTAACACTTCGAATCGCACCTTGCACTATTACTCTCAAATTGTATTTATTGATGTTTGTAATGCAATTAATTATGAATATTAAATCACAGAGATGTGCGCCGTAGTCATTAAGCGTTCGGACTGATTTAATGGAGTTTTTGGCGGGATCTTGGAATGCCATGTAGTGGTCTTTATATTTTATCCATAATCTTGTGTTATTTGGCTCTATATTGTGTAATGTTGGTGGTGCGTTACGTAATATAGTTTAGTTATTGTGCGCAAGTGAAGTGGATCGAAAATAATACCACAGAGCATGGATTCTGACTTGCGACAAAACTCCCAAGAGAGTTCTAACAAGATGGCCATCGTCTTGTTAGTTCATTGAAGCTATATCAATAAACTTGTAATATCGTTACTTACTTGACAATGACAGTAATGGTCTACTAAATAGAAGACTGGTTGCCAAAAATAAAATAGAACAAGAAGAAGACTTAAGCACCGGTGAGGGGGTTGGGGCAGGAGATATGGCACTTAACGGATTTAAAGAAGGACGGATAATACAGTTGTGCATTGTGCATTGTAATGCCTCTTGACCATTTTAGCCTAAGTTCATGGTGTGACCAGTTTGTTATTATTTTTAGGATTTACATTATGTCGGTCTTTTACTAAATCCAGATTATCTAAGTATTTGCGGACGTATATCAAATTCTCAAGAATATATTAGGAGGACAGAGTTAAAATACCGAATTCCTGAAACTTAGTATTTAGTATTGGCAATATAATATTGGCGACACGTATGTGGATTTTTTTTTTCTCGAATTGACTATGATATTGACCTAGCAAGGTCTTAACAGCTTCACCGAACTACGCGTGTATGTGATGATAATACGTAATATAATTAGATTGACAGTAGTTAGAAAATTCTAACAAGAGGGCCACCATCTTGTTGGAACATTGTAATTACTAGGGAACTACCCACAATTTTAGGTGGTAGAGACACGCTGAAGCTATTACTGGTTTCAGCATGAATAGGTCGGCTCGACCGACCCATAGAGCTATCGACGCGAAGTAACAGTGCTTGCATTGTTGCGTTTCGTTCGGTCTGCGAAATCGACGGAGGCCCACCTCCCTTTTCATCTCCTGACCTCTCTTCTGACCTAGCGCCCTTTGATAAATGCCGCCAAACACAGTGTGCCTGCGCCTAGTTGGATATTTCCATTTCGTATTTAATAATAATGAATATGTATGTAAAAAAATAAACAAACACTTTTCACTATGCCATATATTCCTGTCGTAATCAGTTCTTTTATGCATATAACTTATACAAAGCAATTGCGATGTTTCACATCTGCTAGGCGACCCGTAACGGCTCAATTTTTATAATTATGTGTGTGTTTTCTCCGTCCTTTTCTGAGATTCTCCGTTCAGTTTGTAGAAGAGATCCCAGAAAGCCATCCGTTCATGGAACGGTCTCGTCAGAAGTGACAATTGAGAGTCGATTTTAAGACAGTTTTGCGCTGTACTGTTAACTGGAAGCCATTTAACTGGTAGTAAGTCAGTTATCTCTGGCGTAGGGTCTCTGAAATGCAGGTAAATGGTGTATAAATAATCATAATTAATCAAAGAGATATGTGTAAACTTTAGAAAAACTCATTCAAGAGCAGGTTAAGACTTGTAGCGTGCTGGCCATTATTAAAATTGTCTCTGGCTTTTTTTAAAAACAAACGACATATTCGATGTCATATATATATTTTTTCTCGACAAAAGAGAAGTCAATGATAAATTTTGGTTATGTATCTAATGTTTTTAATTTATCACATTCTATATCGAACAAGCTCCAATAGACTTCAACTTTGTAAAATATGCTATATATATCTTTTCGATTTTTAAGACTTGATGGAGATGAAGTCTGTCATCAAATCGTTGGATGACTTTATAAAACAATAGGCGTTAATCTCCAGGGAGAGAGAGAAGACCAGTCAGCTCCCCTCCAGCGGTCGACGATCACGGCGGCGCAGAATCAACGATGACCTGAGGTCGCCATAAAAAGGGCCTGTGGGCGGCGGTCACGGACATAGCCATCGCTCTGGCACAATTTTTGCACAGGCCCATGTGGCTGAGGCGTATTGTGCCGATGCACCTCCTACGATCGTCGGAGAGGGCAACTCTCTACCTCCCCTGAGGGGTCTAAGATTCTGGCCCCTCGACCGTGACGAGGCGACTGACTAGGGGCCGACAACTGCCGGGAAGTAGATGCAGTACTAGTTCGGCAGCTCCTGCTCCCCGTCCTATGGGTGATTGAATGCACCATGGAGTTCTAGTCCGTGCAAGTCGGACATACCTGAGCTGCCCGGCTAGGGTGGGAATCCGTAGGGTTAAAAAAAGGCGTTCATCTTCAGGCATTTAACGGACTTTGAAACTACTGTGACTCTCTCACTTACGTCTAAATCATGACACGACTAACCTATGTAACCTTTAAAAAACATACTCATGCAACGTGTCAAGGTAAGGGAAGCTACTCGTATGAAATAACGGCCACCTCTCATAATCAAAACCAAAACATCGTTGACACTAACATGAAAATTTAGGCCTTATAAAGTCACTTATGAACAGCAAAATTATAACCGGTTTGGACAAACAAATCATTCGTTGAGAAAACAGGCAAGAAACTCAATCT